>CATIWR010496962.1:0-36627 GCA_949677035.1 Omphalea diandra | reverse complement strand
CACTTGTTTAATTTAGCAAATAGTTATTTTTCTCTCAAAATTTGCAACACAATCCTTAAGTGTTGTTCATGCTCTAAGTCATCCCATGTATGCACTGGAGGCTAGGCATCACTCTTTGGAATGGTTTACCATTAATCATATGCATCCCCTGTAATAGTGATATTGCATAATCAAACTTTCTTTTGGTGTGCATTTCATCAAGTTCAAAACTCTTTGTGTTCTTTTTAGCAATGTCTCTGCCACTGATGGATATGTGGTACCACTGAAGTTAACTACACCCTATTTTCTTACAAAGAAAGTAAGACAAAGTAAAAGACCATAAGAAGGATGATGATCCAAACTAAAAAAATGAAATAATTATAGCAAATTCAACTAGGAAGGAAGCCAAAATAAGAGAATATGAAGAGAAAACATCATAAAGGAGACATGCCAATGTGAAGTAAGAAAAATGGGAGCTCACACTATTCCAAAACCTAAAGAGACCAATGAGATTAGTAAGTAGAAGCCCTAGTGATTTAGACAAACTGCTAAGGAAGGGCAAATTTAGACATGATATTCTTTATCATATCCTTTTATGATCTTTGAATCACTTGAGTTGGTAATTTATTTTATTTTGATCCCCTAATATTTGAAATTGTTTTCCAAGCTTGAATGGAATAAAAATAAAGTCAAGAATGGAGAAGGTACACTTTCAATCCTACAAGGCAAAGAAAAAGGATAAAATGTGAGGGAATCAAGTCAACCACCACTAGAGATGAACTAAAAAGGAAAGATGGAGCCGAAAGAGATGGAATGAAATAATACAAAAAGGAAATAAGCATAAAGCATGTGAGCTATAGAATACAAATTTTTAACTTGATGATACAATGTAAGAAGTAGTGTAAAAAAAGGAAATTAGAAGAACAAGTAAGCAACTCAAAGAAACAACTCATATTATACCAGAATCCTAATAAATTATTAAGAAAAAGGAAGCCTTTAAAACACCATAAAGCTCAATGATCTTGTATCCTTTTAGTATCCTTAAAGCACATGAGTAGCTTATTTAGTTTGATTTGATTATTTATCATCATAGGAATGTTTTATAAACCTATGTGAAGAGGAACTTAAGAAGGAAACAAAGAGTGAAACTAAGTGGGTAGAACCAAATAAAAATTCAAAGGAAAAAAAAAAAAAAGAAGTAAAGAAATCTAAAGGGTAAAACAAGAAATAGTATAAGAAAAAAGCCAAATAGAACAAAATCTATAAGTGTTGGCCCTAAGCACTAAGAAGGAGGGGAGGAGGAGGAAGGGGGGGGGGGGAAGGGGCGGGGAAGGGGGGATGGGGGGAGAGGGTTGAATTGGTGTGTAAAAAAAAAATTTGGAGCAAAGGGATAGATAAGAGTAGAAGATGAGGCATGTGATTTATAGTGGTTCGGGTATAATTAACCCTATATCCACTCCCCAATTCATTACAATTAGGTGTTCCACTAACTTCAAATGGTGTTTCTAAGCTCATACCTAACTTTTACACTTTATGCTTTCAAGACTCACACAATAACCTTTACACTATGTGTTTTTAAGGCTCACGCAACAACCTTTACACTATGTGTTTTCAAGGCTCACACAACAACCTCTCTTTAGTGTTTTTACAGGCTCACACTACAACCTATACAACTAGTGTTTAATGCTCACACCCAACAATTACTTATAGAATATAAAATATTGAGTAGCAAAATTGCAAGAGTTTAGGGTTATAAATTAATGAATTCTCTTGCATTTACAACTATTTGGTGAGGGATTTATAATCTTTACCCATCAAAAAGATGCTGTAATAAAATTGGTAGCAAATATTCAAAGTATGCCATGCCAATTTTGCACTAAAAGCTTGTCAGGCTTCATTCGCGATCACTAATACTCTTTCACTGATGCAATTTTCCAATTTCCATATAGGAGCCAAAAAATTGTAGCGAAAATCCCCATTTGTGTCTAATGGCTAGTCTACGTGCCATCTTCTCATTGGTTCACTAGGAAAATATAACCGTTGCCTTTCACCTGCTCACAAAAGTAGTGGTCGCAATTGTTCTTGTTTGGGGCTCGACTTAGGACCCGAATTCGTCTGTCAAAATGTCCATCTTCTTCTTTATTATTCGCGGTCGCTACCCATAAGGTGCCATCGTGATTTTTGTCTTCCAACGAATACCTAAGACATTTGTCATGCTGTGGTTATGGACTTGATTCCCTCTTGAGTTACTTTGAAATTCGTAGACACAACTGAGACGTGACACTCACCGCGAATTCATCTGTAACTTTGGCACTCCCATATTTAAATGAATCGCGATAGAGAAGTGGCTCGCAAATTCGCCTATCTAATTTTCAACCTATCTTAAGTTAAGTCACGATCGCGACATTTAAAGTTGCAAACGCGAATTAGGAGACACTTTGCTTTCTTTGGAGATTATGAACTCAATTCAACTTTTAATTTATAGACTAACTAAAATTTGTAAAACAATACTTAATTGAAACATTAGAATTGATCAATCTTCTTTGTCAAGATCAAAAGAGATCCAAACTTAGGATTAACCATCCTAGTCCAACAATCTCTCCCTTTTTGATTTTGACAACTTAGATTGATCTAAAGGGAAAATAATGCAGAAATATAAAGTTGAAGTGTAGTATGATTCAATGAATACTTAAGGTAAAGTTTCTTAAATATGATAGTTTGACGGTCTCCTCACCTTATGCTATTTTTTGTAAATTATATTTTCTTTGTCTTAGACTTAGATTGTTTCTAGTTTCTATCTCTCTCCCTTTGGCAAGATAAAAAAAAGGTGTAAAAGGGAAATGAAAACATGCATAAGTGTACATAAGGAACAAAATAAGAATGCAAATCATAAAGATAAAATTTATTATTCATATAAGACAATAATTTGCAAAGAAACACAAATTTATTTATATAACTGTGGGATCACAATATTTTTAAACATAAAAAAAAATAAGAAAAAATAAAAGATCCCTAATCTAGAAGGTTGGAGAATCATCATCATCTCTATAAGTTCCTTCCTCTTCCTTATGTGTGGCTCCTTCTGCCTCATCCTCATCCTCAACTTTTTCATTGCCATCTTCATTTTGTGTATCTTCAAATTCAATGTAGTCTGACATATGACAAGGAGGAACCCCTAACTTCTCTTAAAGATCCACCGTGTCACTATAAAGATGTGAGATATATAGAAATCTTCTTTTCATCATTCTCATCATCTTGTCTAATTTCTGATTGATGGTGGCAAGAGACAACTTTGACTTAGGTTTTAGTTGATGAGGAGGGATTGGAATTGCTATTTCTTTAATGTGGAGCCTCTTCCTCTTAGAAGCTTGTGAAGTTTCCATCTTATTGGCCCCAAATGCAGCCAGGGTATAGGCATAAGTATCCAAGTGTATGGTTTTGGCATTTATGAGGTAAGTGAGGTCAAGAAAATTTTGAGAAGGAATAAGCTTCTTAGTGAGGAATTTTTCTTTTTCCTCATCAAGGGCTCTAATGAAATGATAAATGGCAGTGATGTGTGAAGGCAGAAGGAATTGACTCTTAGGTTTGGTACTCATGTGAATCAATTGATCCATAAGGTATCGACCAGTTTGTATTGGTTTATTTTTGACAAGGCAAAAAAGGAATGCCAAGTCTTTTTAGGACACTTTTCGTTACCATCACCTCTTGCATTTATGGAAAAGGTGATGATACGATCAAGTATCCAAAGGTGTAGGGATTTGATGTGTTTGGCCAAAGATGAGCAAGGGTCGTGTTTGGTTTCAATATAGACCAAAAACTCACTATAGATAACATCAAGTGCAAAGATTATGAAAAGGATGTTTTCTCCAACTTATAAATTGAAAAGATAAGAAAGTTGGTCAAAAGTTATATAGAAAGGATCGCCAAAGACCTAAAATACTAACCCATATTAACCAATGGGAGATTCGGCTTTACGACTAAGTTGGATGGTGCACATGAATTCTTAAACAACTTCTTCATATATGGGTTCATCTCGGAAGATGAACTCATTCCAGCCAAGGTTTGAAAGAAAAACACGAATTTCATTATTGATGCCTTAGGTTTCTAACAAAAAAGTGGAGAGGATCTTGTTATGGAGGATAATCTTGGAGGAATTGGATTTGTACCTTTATTTCTCCTCCTTAGTGACTTCCTTCATGAGTTAGAGTGTAGAGGGTGCAGAGGGTTGAGCCACTCCCTTTCCTTTTTCTGCTATTGTGATCTTTTTTGGGGCCATTATAAGAGATGAAGAGAATTTGGAAGAATTTGATAGTTTTGAAAGTAGTGAGTTTGAGAATATGATGAAGAGATAAAAATCACGATTCAGAGGCTTTATATAGCCATTGAAAGGGTATACAAACAACTAGAAATGACTATAAAAGGTTTAATGAAAAGTTAGAAATGGTTGGCCATCAAATCAATTAATGGCTAGGCGGTTACTCAAATTTGCATCTACGAAATCATGAGTCGCGATCGTTAATTCTGGAAATTGTAAGTAATAGACAAATTTTCCTTGAGAATACGTGCCTTAATGATAAAAAAAATATTTGAAAATTGACCAAAATTTATGGTTGAACCAAAATTTTGCAATCGTAATTTGATGTTTGGCAGCTGGGTGATTTTTAACTTGCAATTCGCGACCACGAATTATAAGTCAGCAAGGATAAGAATGCAAAGCCAAGTTTTAAAAGAATCAAAATTGTGATCTACAAGGAAAATACCACTCAAAAAACATAAGAGATACAATTAACAATACACATAGCATTCATACATAAGATCAAAATTTTCCCTTTAGGGTGCTTCCATCAAGCATTCTAAATTCTCTTTTAATGAAGTTCATTCTTTCTTCATTTAAAGGTTTAGTGAAAATAATAGCTAATTGGTGATTTGTGTCAATAAATTCTAACACAACATCACCCTTTTGCACATGATCTCAAAGAAAATGATGTCTAATATCTATATGTTTGCTCATAGAGTGTTGAATGGGATTCTTAGAAAGATTGACAACACTAGTGTTATCACATTTAATAGGAATGTGATCAATCACTTTGCCAAAATCCCTTGATTGTTGTTTCATCGAAAGGACTTGGGTGCAACAATAACCCGTAGTAACATACTCAGCTTTCGCGGTGGATAAGGCAGCCAACACTTGTTTTTTACTAAACTAAGAAACTAGGCATTCTCCTATAAATTGACAAGTCCTAGAAGTGCTTTTTCTATCTAATAAGCTACCCGCATAATCCGCATCCGAATATCCTACGAGACTAAAGGAAGAATCCCTAGGATACCATAACCCTAAGTGAATTATGCCATGCAAATATTTAAAAATCCTCTTAACAACATTCAAGTGAAACTTTAGGAAAGGATTGGAACCTAGAACATATACAAACACTAAACATGATATATGACCTATAGCCAGCACGATAAAGAAGAGATTTGATCATACCTCGATATCTCTTTTCATCTACCGTCTTGCCCAATTCACCTTTATCTAACTTGATGGAACGACTCATTAGGGTTTTAGCTACTTTGCAACCATCCATGCTAAATTTCTTGAGTATCTCCCTTATGTATTTGGCTTGGTTGATGAAGATCCCTTCCTTAGATTGCTTGATTTATAGACTGAAAAAGAACTTGAGCTTTCCTATCATGCTTATTTCAAATTTCCTAGACATACACTTGGCAAAATCCTCACAAAGAGATTCATTAGTAGTACCAAAAATGATATCATTAAGATAGATTTGAACAATTAATGTGTCATGTTTGTGTTTTTTGACAAATAGTATGGTATCCACCCTTCCCTTTTCAAAGTCATTTTTTAATAGAAATGAACTAAGTCTTTCATACCATGCTTTTGGAGCTTGTTTCAAACCATATAAGGCTTTGTTCAACTTAAAAACATGGTTTGGAAAACAATGTGACTCAAAACTAGGAGGTTCTTCAACATATTCCTCCTCAATAATTCCATTCAAAAATGCACTTTTCACATCCATTTGAAAAAATTTAAAATTCATGTGACATGCAAAGGCTAAAAGAATCTTAATGGCCTATAATGTTGCTATAGGGGCAAAAGTTTCATCATAATCAATGCCTTCCTCTTAGTTGTATCACTTAGCAATCAATCTAGCTTTGTTTCTAGTGATAAAACCTTACTTATCTAGTTTGTTCCTCAACACCAATTTACAACCTATAATTAGGTGTTCTTTAGGGACAAGTTTCCATATATTGTTTCTCTCAAATTGGTTGAATTCCTCTTGTATAGCAAGTACCCAACTCTCATCATCAAGAGCATCATCAATTGATTTTGGCTCAAGTTGAGAAAAAATCCAAGATTATTATCTAAAGGATTAAGTTGAGATCTAGAATTTACACCCTTGGAGGTATCACCAATGATCAAATCCTTAGGGTGATACTTGGAAAATCTTCAATCCTTGGGTAGATCTTGGCTTGGCTCTACCTGCTATTAATGTTGTTGGTCTTCATCTACTCTTGATGAATCATCTTCTTCCTTGTCTTATTTTCTTATAGAATTTCCACTTTCTAACTTCTCAAAATCACCTACAAGATCATCAATAAAAACACCTTTTCCAATATCGAGTTTACTAGATTCATCAAAAACAACATTCATAGACTCTTCAACTACCATTAAACTTTTATTAAAGACTTTATATGCTTTGCTTAACGTGGAATATCCCAAGAAGATACCTTTGTTGGTTTTTTAATCAAATATCCTAAGATTATCCTTGGTGTTCAAAATATAACACTTACATCCAAATACTCTAAGGTATGATATCTTGGATTTTCTACCATTTCATAGCTCATAAGATGTTTTATTGAGAATGGGTCTTTTAAAAACTTTATTTGCATTATAACATGCAGTATTAATGGCTTTGGTCCAAAAGTAATTTGGTAAAGAATACTCATTGAGCATTGTTCTAGCCATTTCTACTAATGTTCTATTTTTTCTCTCTACAACACCATTTTGTTGTGATGTTATAGGAGTTGAAAAATTATGAAAAACTTCATTCTCCAAATAATAATTTTCAAATGACTCATTTTGAAATTCCTTTCCATGGTCATTTCTAATAGAATACATATTTTGAACCCTTTTTGCAAAACTTTTGAAAGAATCAAAGGAATCATTCTTATGAGCTAGAAAAGATACCCAAGTAAACATAGAATAGTTATCTACTAGGACTAGTGCATAATACTTTTTACCTAAGCTAGCACTTCTAGTGGGTCCTATCAAGTCCATATGTATAAGTTGAAGGGGTGTAGTTGAACTTACAACATTTTTTGCTTTGTGAGAGGCATGGTGTTGCTTCCCTATTTGGCAAGGACCACATGTCTTGTCTTTAGAGAAATTTAGCTTGGGAAGCCTTTCCACTAACTTTCCTTTAGATAGGCTTTAAAGAAGATCCATGCTTGCATGTCCAAGCCTTCTATGCCACAACCAAGCTTCATTGCTCAAAGACATAAGACATTTAAAAGATTGGTTAGCCAAATTATCTAAGTCAATTGAGTAGGTATTGCCTTTCCTTTCTCCCTTGAAAATAACCTCATCATCCACCAATGTGGTGACTCGGCATTCCCTAAGATCAAATGTGACTCTATTACCTTTGTCACATAATTGACCTACACTCAACAAATTATGTTGTAAGCCACTAACTAATAAAACATTATCAATTAAAGAACAACCATTCTTACCATTAGTTCTAATGCCAATTACCTTACCCTTGGCATTGTTACCAAATGTGACATCACCACCTTCTTTTTCTTTCAATGTCGTGAATAGCTTTCTATTTCCAATCATATGCTTGAAATATCCACTATCCACATGCCAATTACTTGATTTGGTAGCTGCCACACTCCCCTATATAACAAAAATGAGTTACCTTTTCTTAGGTACCCAAGCATACTTGGGTCCTAGGGGGTTAGGAGATGAAGGGTCCTCTAATTTGAGGTGAACCTTCCTAATATAGAAAGGAATATTGATGTGTCCAAATCTCATGCAATAATTACATTGGAGCTTATACTTGGGAGTCTTTCTCCTATGCACAAATTTAGTATGAGTAGGAGGCCTTCTCATACCTTGTTTATATGAATGCATGCATGTACATGTATGACGAGTAGGAGTAGAGAATTTCTTATGAGAGTGAGCACGTTGTTTGTTATACATGTTGGCATGGTTATCTCTTTGAGTCTTGGCTCCTGAGCTTGGAGGAGGCTTACCTTTGCCCTTAGGCTTAAAAGACTTAGTGTTATGAGCACTTTTCTTCCCAATAACCTCAATCCTTGAGGTTTGAGGTTCCGAAGATCTAATAAATGTGGTTTGAGATGATGAGGAGGCTCCATTGAAGCCTATACCATGTTTAATTAGTGATGGTCTATATGACACAATCAATGTGTCTAAGGCTTCTTTTCCTTTATGGAACTTGGAGATTGAGCTTCTAAGCTTAATGACTTCTCCTTTTAGAGTGTCATTCTCCTTTCTTAACGAAGCCATTGAAGAAGATGATGTTGAAAGACTATCCACATATTTTTTGAGCTCATCATTAGATGCTCTCAATTCTCTTATAATGTCATTAAGGGATTTATAATCATCCTCTAACTTTTGACATTTTCTTTTGTAAGATTTCATTTGTGACTTGTATTTGTCACATCTCAACGTTAGAGCCTCTAGAAGGTTTTCATTTATCTCATCAAATTCAAAATCAGAATGAGAATGGGAAGAACTACTTACCTCATTTATAGAATCTTCTTGTGCCATAAAACAAATGTTGGCTACTTCTCCTTCTTCCTCTTCTTCACTTGAAGTGTCATCCCAAGTAGCTGAAAAGCTCTTTTTCTTCTCCTTGTCCCATCTCTTCTTTTTCTTTAACTTGAAACAATTATACTTGATGGGGTATTGCTTGCCACATTCATAGCAAGTGAAATCGTTGAATCTCTCTCTTGGACTAGGAGTTGTCTTCTTGAAGCTTTTTCTTTTTTTTTTTCTTCTTTTGATTAACTCCTTTATCCTTTTTAAGAGCATTGCTAGCTCCTCCTCTTTCTTGTCACTTTCTTCCTCACTTTAGGTGATTTCCACCTCCTTCTCCTTTGCTGAAGATTTTAGAGCTAGGGTTCTTCTTTCTTTTTTTGGTTTATCTCCTTGGCCTTATAGTTTCTTCATTTGTTTGTGTTTTTATAAGGCCAACACATGTGTTAAGAGTTTGCCTCTCAATACATTTGTTGGAACCTTCCCAATCTCTGAATTAGACTTTTGGATGCTGAATACTCTAGCACTAAATTTATCTAAAGAAAGAGTTTTGAGGATTTTTGTGTTTACCCCATTGTTTGTAAGAGTCCTTCTGAATTTCTTCATGTTGGTGACGATAGATAAAAGCCTATTTGTCATTTCGGTGATGCTTTCATGGTTCTTCATTGTGAATAGCTTCCATTCCATCACGCACATCTCCAACCAGCTTGACTTAACTAGTGTTTTGCCTTCATGGTAGTTCTGAAGGGTCTTCCAAATAGCATATGTTGTTTGGCAATGTTGCACTCTTCTATTCTCTTCTCTGGAGTGAGTGCTTAGAAGAATGGTCATTGCCCTCTTATTTTTGCCATTTGATCTCCAGTGAGCTTCAACCCATTCTTCCCTTAGGATAAGTTCTTCAATTCCATCCACTACTTTAGTGGGTGGCTTCTATTCTTTGACAACCACATCCCAAAGGTCCATCGCATATGTGTCAAAGTAGATTTCCATTCTATACTTCCAACAAGTATAGTTGAATCCACCAAAGTGAGGCTTGAGGTGTGAGTGGATTCCCTCTTGTACCATTGATCTTTTCTCACCCAGTTAAGGCTAAAATGTGAGACTTTGCTCTAATACCACCTGTTGGCCATAGGCACCAAGAAGGGAGGGGGGTTGAATTGATGTATAAAAACATTTTGGAGCAAAGGGATATAGAAGAGTAGAATATGAGGAACACAATTTATAATGGTTCGGGTATAATCAACTTTACATCCACTCCCCAATTCTCTGTAATTGGGTGTTCCACTAACTTCAAATGTTGTTTCTAAGCTCACACGTAACTTTTACACTTTGTGTTTTCAAGGCTCACACAACAACCTTTACATTATGTGTTTTTAAGGCTCACACAATAGCCTTTACACTATGTGTTTTCAAGGCTCACACAACAACCTCTCTTTAGTATTTTTACAGGCTCACACTACAACCTTTACAACTGGTGTTTAATGCTCACATCTAAGAATTACTTAAAGAATAGAAAAGACTGAGTAGCAAAGTTGCAAGAGTTTTAGGTTATAAATTAATGAATTCTCTTTCATTTACATATGTTTGGAGAGGTATTAATAGCCTTTAGCCACCAAAGAGATGTTGCAATAAAACTAGTAGCAAATCTCTAAAGTATGCCAGCAGATTTTGAATTCAATGCTGGTCAGGCTTCATTTATGATCGCTAATACTCTTTTGCGGTCGCAATTTTCCAATTTCCATTGGGGAGCTAAAATTTGTAGTGAAAATCCTCATTTGTGTCTAACGACAAGTCCACATGTCATATTCTTATTGGTACACTAGCAAAATATAGTTGTTGCCTTTCACTTACTAAAAAAAGTAGTGGTCACGATTTTTCTTGTTCAGGGCGCGATTTAGGATATGAATTCGTCTATCAAAATGTTAATCTTCTTCTTCATGATTTGTGGTCGCACCCACAAGTTGCCATCGCAATTTTTGTCTTCCAACGGACACTTAGGACACTTGTCATGTTGTGCTTGTGGACTTGATTCCCTCTTGAGTTACTTTGAAAGTCGCGGTCGCGGTCGCAACTGAGACACGACACTCACCGTAAATTCATCTGTAACTTTGGCACTCCTATCTTTGGATGAATCACAATAGAGGAGTGGCTCACGAATCCGTCTATCCAATTTTCAACCTATCTTAAGTTAAGTCGCGATCGCGATATTTAAAGTTGCGATCGCGAATTAGGAGACACTTTGCTTTCTTTGGACATTATGAACTCTATCCAACTTCTAATTGATATATTAACTAAAATCTGCAAAACAACACTTAATTGAAACATTTGAATTGATCAATCTCCTTTGTCAAGATCAAAAGAAATCTAAGACTTAGGATTAATCATCCTAGTCTAATAAAAAGATACTTAGAAAATAAAACTAAGAGCAATACTAGTAGGCAAAATGAAGAGAACCAAGAGTGATGACAAAGGACATAACCAAAAGGAGCCCAAAAAGAAATTCTAGAGGGCAAAATGGTCCAGAAACCAAAATGGGAAAGCTAAGTCAAAAGCCTATGAATGGATAAAGATATTTAACCTTGGTACTAGTTATAAGGCTACTAAAAAGATGAATTCTAGTACCTTCTAAAAGGCTACTAGAGAAGAATGTTTGACCTTGGTACTTGCTAAAGAAGCATAATACTTGCTAGAGAGCTATTTAAAGGATCAACTTCAGTACATGCTAGTGGGCTACTAGAAGATGGTATTCAACCTTGGTCCTTGCTAGAGGGCTACTTAGAAGCTTAGCACCTACTAGAGGGTTGCTAAGAAGATCAACTCTAGTACTTGCTATAAGGCTGCTGAAGAAGAATATTCAACCTTGATACTTGCTAGAAGGTTGCTAAAAGGATCAACTTCAGTACTTGCTAGAGGGCTACTGAAAGATAGTATCCAACCTTAGTACTTGCTAAAGGGCTACCAAAAAGCTTAATACTTACTAGAAGGCTACTAAAAAGTTTAGTACTTATTAGAGGGTTGTTAAAAGGATCAACTCCATTGTTACGAGGTTGCTGAAAGATGGTATCCAATATTGGTACTTGCTAGAGGAATGCTAAGAGCCTTAGTACTTTTTAGAGAGCTGCTAAGGAAATTGTATCCTTTTTCTAGTATTTACATTTATGTTGAATGCTTTGTAGGGACTTGTCTAATGACCATTTTATCAAAATGGCATTTTCTAAGCCCTGCAATGTAAGGGTAAACTATAAGCATTAGAGTTTTAAGTCCTTAGGATGTGAGCCCGATGACGACAAACTATTTGAATTCTTCACTAAAGAATATGGAAAATAGTGCCTAAAAAAGTGGCAAAATCTTAGACAAACCGTGAACCAAACCTACACCATAAAATCATAATCCCATAAGTTGTTAGGCCCTGTTTAAAGGCTTGTACAACCTACTAATCATTGTTGTAAAACAAACCTTATACTTGTATAACCATGACTACAACCAAACCTTAGAAAGGTTTTGGAACTAGTCCCCCATTTTACCATAAGGCTGTATAACCAAGAATAAAAGTTGTACAACCTTTCGCTTGACTATATAACCTTATAAAAATTTCTAATTTTAGAACTTTCATGGTCTTCTTTATGATTGGTTACAAATAAAATACAACCAAAATCATTCCAAGCTTTAGTGCACCCACTCCCCTTCTTAAATACCCCTCATTTTGAAGGTAGATGGGGAGGCCAATTTTCCCTATCCAAACTTTGCTAAACTTATCTGTCAAATTGTAAAAACACCTCATCCAGACAGAAACCACAAATCGTAAACACATATTCAAAATATCAAGGTAAAACCATGCTTTGTACCAACTCTTAGTATTCTTTGCCCTTATATTTGGAGAAATTTCTATCATCATATTGCCTCTATAGGTAAAAGAAAATATTTTAGGAATCAAAGGAGTCATCCTTTTATCCCATTCTTCTCCTTCCTTTTCTTTTTCTTCATTTTAGATTTATAATTTTAACCGGCCCAATAGGTCGTACAACTAAATAAGTGGATTGTACAGACCACTAGGAGATCTATACAGACCATTATATGGTTTGTATAGCCCTCTAATACTACTGACAACACTACTCATATAGTTTTATTCTATACATGTTTTATGTGTTGTTCTTACTATTTTATGATCTTATAAGCCTTTTGCAATTAGAATGGGATAATTTAAAAAGTCATATGACCCTCATTCTATATTTTGGAGGCTATTAACATCAAAATACATATTTTGGCTCATATATGTTTTCTTCCTTATACTTTATTTTCTTGATGTGCTTAATCATAAGAAAACGATCAGGATAGGTTCAATATAACTAAGAACCCCTTGATGTATCATTTTTCAATTGGAATTTATGATATTTATTTGTGGAATTTATTATTCTTCTCACCACTATCATGATGGAGGATGTTTTAGCCTTATTCCATGGCTACCCTTTTTCTCCTTATTTTCCTTATGGCACCACTAACCATATATGCAGTTGGAAGAGGGTTCACTATCTAAGGACCCCAATTTATGTGTTCAGTATTATGTTCTAATTTTTTTTAACATTTTTTTTTTGTCCGAGGCACTAAGAAGGGGGGGGGGGGTTGAATTGGTGTATAAAAAAAATTTGGAAGCAAAGGGATAGAGAAGAGTAGAAAATGAGGCGGGTACAATCGACCTTACGTCCACTCCCTAATTCTCTGCAATTGGGTGTTCCACTAACTTTAAATGATGTTTCTAAGCTCATACCTAACTTTTACACTTGTGTTTTCAAGGCTCACGCAACAACCTTTACACTATATGTTTTTAAGGTTCACACAACAACCTCTCTTTGGTGTTTTTACAGGCTCACATTATAACCTTTACAACTGGTGTTTAATGCTCACACTCAATAATCACTTATAGAATAGAAAAGATTGAGTAGCAAAATTGCAAGAGTTTTGGGTTACAAATTAATGAATTCCCTTGCATTTAGATATGTTTGGTGAGGTATTTATAGCCATTACCCACCAAAGAGACATTGCAATAAAACTAGTAGCAAATCTCTAAAGTATGTTGGGCAGATTTTGCATTAATTGATTGTCAGGCTTCATTCGTGGTCGCTTCTACTCTTTAGCGACCACAATTTTCCAATTTCCATATGAGAGCTAGAAATTGTGATGGAAATCCTCGTTTATATCTAATAGCTAGTCCACATGTCATCTTCTCATTGGTTTATCAGGAAAATATAGTTGTTGCCTTTCACTTGCCTATAAATGTAGTGGTTGCGATTTTTCTTATACAAGGCGTGACTTAGGACGTGAATTCATCTGTCAAAATGTTCATCTTCTTTTTCATGATTCGCGGTCACTACCCATAAGTTGCCATCGCGATTTTTGTCTTCTAACAGACACTTGGGATACTTGTCATATTGTAGTTATGGACTTGATTCCCTCTTGAGTTACTTTTAAAGTCGCGGTTGCGACTGAGATGCGACGCTCACCGTGAATTCATCTGTAACTTTAGCACTTCCATCCTTTGATGAATCACGATAGAGAAGTGGTCCACAAATTTGCCTATCCAATTTTCAACCTGTCTTAAGCTGAGTCACGGTTTTAAGTTGCGATCGCGAAGTAAGAGACACTTTGCTTTCATTAGAGATTATGAACTTCATCGAACTTTCAATTTATAAACTAACTAAAAACTGCAAAACAACATTTAATTGAAACATTAGAATTGATCAATCTCCTTTGTCAATATCAAAAGTTATCCAAGACTTAGGATTAACCATCCTAGTCAAATAATCTCCCCTTTTTTATTTTGACAACTTAAATTGATCCAAAGGGAAAATAAAATACAAATATAAAGTTCCAAAGGGAAAATAATATAGAAATATGAAGTTGAAGTGAAGTATGATTCAATGAATGCTTAAGGTAAAATTTCCTAAGTATGATAGTTTGATGCTCCCCCTCAACTTATGCTATTTTTTGCAAATTATTTTTTCTATCTCTCCCCCATTGGCAAGATCAAAAAGTGGGTGGAAAAAGGAAATGAAAACAAGCATAAGTGTACATAAGGAGCAAAATAAGAATGCAAATCATAAAGATAAAGTTCATCAATCACATAAGACAATAATTTGCAAAGAAACACAAACTTATTTATTTATAACTGTGGGATCATAATATTTTTAAACATAAACACAAATAAATAACAAAAATAAGAAAATACAAAAGATCCCTAATCTATAAAGCTAGAGAATCATCATCATCTCCAAAAGTTTCTTCCTCTTGCACATGAGTGGCTCCTTTTGGTTCATCCCCATCCTCAACTTCTTCATTGCCATCTTCATCTTATGTATCTTCAAATTCGGTGTAGTCTGGGAGATGACAAGGGGGAACCCCTAACTTCTCTTGAAGATCAAGCATGTCACTATGAGGATGTGAGAGATATAAAAATCTTCTTTTCATCATTCTCATCATCTTGTCCAATTTTCGATTGATGGCGACAAAAGATAACTTCGACTTAGGTTTTGGTTGAGGAGGAGGGACTGGAATTGCTCCTTCTTCAATGTGGGGCCTCTTTCTTTTATAAATTTGTTAAGTTTCTATTTTCTTTGCCCTAAATGCAACCAGGGTGTAGGCATAAGTATCTGGATGTATGACTTTAGCATTTATGATGTAAGTTAGGTCAAGACAATTTTATAAAGGAATAAGCTTCTTGGTGAGGAATTTTTCTTTTTCCTCATCAAGGGCTCCAATGAAATGATAAATGGCAGTGATGTATGAAGGCAGAAGGAATTGACTCTTGGGTTTGGTACTCATGTGAATCAATTGATCCACAAGGTATCGACCAGTTTATATGGGTTTATTTTTGGCAAGGTAAAAAAGGAATGCCAAGTCTTTTAGGGACACTTTCTTGTTACTATCACGTCTTGCATTTTATGGAAAAGGTGATGATATGGTGGAGTATCCAAAAGGGTAGGGATTTGATTTGTTTTGCCAAAGATGAGCGAGGGTCATGTTTGGTTTCAATAAAAATTTTTGACCAAAACTCGTTATAAATAACATCAAGCTCAGAGATTATGAAAGGGATGTTTTCTTTGACTTGTAAATTGAAAAGAGAAGAAAGTTGTTCAAAAGTTATGTAGAAATGATCACAAAAGGCCCAAAATACAAACCTGTATTGACCCACGGGAGATTTGGCTTTACGACTAAGTTAGACAGTGAACATGAATTCTTCAACAACTTATTTGTATCTAGGTTCATCTCAAAAGATGAACTTGTTCCAGCCAAGGTTTGAGAGAAAAAAGTGAATTTCATTATTGATGCCCAAGGTTTCTAACAGAAAAGTGGAGGGGATCTTGTTAGGGAGGATAATCTTAGAGGAATTGGCCTTGTACTTTTCTTTCTCCTCCTTAGTTTCATGAGTTGAAGTGCTGATGATGTAGAGGGATGAGCCACTCCCTTTCCTTTTTCTACTATTGTGATCTTCTTTAGGGCCATTACAAGGGATGAAGAGAATTTGAAAGCTTTGAAAGTAAGAGAGTTTGAGAACATTTTTAAGTGATGAAAATCATTATTTGTTGGTTTTATATAGCCATTAAAAGGGTATACAAATAGCTATAAAAGGTTTAATGAAAATTTGGAAATGGTTGGCCATCAAATCAAATAATGGCTAGGCAGTTACCCAAATTTGGGCCACTGAAATAATGAGTCACGATCGCGAATTCCAAAAAATATGAGTAATAGACAAATTTTCATCAAGAATACGTGCCTCAATGGTCAACAATTTGAAAATTGACCAAAATTCTCATTGGGGTGAAAATTTCATGACCGTGATTTAATGTTTTGGAGTTGGTGATTTTGACTTGTAATTCGCGAACATGAAGGAAGGATAGTAACCGCGAATTATAAGTCAGCAAGGATAAGAATGAAAAACCAAGTTTTAAAAGAATCAAAATTGTGATCCACAAGGAAAATATCACTCATAAAACATAAGACATACAATTGACAACACACAACATTTATACATAAGACCAAAATTTTCACTTTAGGGAGCTTCCATCAAGCATTCCCAATTCTCTCTTAATAAAGTTCATTCTTTCTTCATTTAGAGGTTTAGTAAAAATATCTGGAAGTTGATGATTTGTGCCAATAAATTCTAACATAACATCACCCTTTTGCACATTATCTCTAAGAAAATGATGTCTAATATCTATGTGTTTGCTCATAGAGTGTTGGATGGGATTCTTAAAAAGATTGATAGGAATAGTGTTATCATATTTAATAAGAATGTGGTTAAGCACTTTGCCAAAATCCTTCAATTGTTGTTTCATCCAAAGGACTTAGGGGTAACAACAACCCACAGCAACATACTCGGCTTCCATGGTGGATAAAGCAACCAACACTTGTTTTTTACTAAACCAAGAAACTAGGCATTCTCCTATAAATTGGCAAGTCCTGAAAGTGCTTTTTCTATCTAATAAGCTACTTTCATAATCCACATTCAAATATTCTACGAGACTAAAAGAATAATCCATAGGATACCATAACCCAAAGTAAATTGTGCCATATAAATATTTAAAAATCCTCTTAATAGCATTCAAATGAGATATTTAGGAGAGGATTGGAACCTAGCATACATACAAACACTAAACATGATATCTAGCCTAGAAGCAGTAAGATAAAGTAGAGATCCGATCATACCTCGATATCTCTTTTCATCTAACGTCTTACCCAATTCATCCTTATCTAGCTTGATGGTACCATTGATTAGGGTTTTAGCTACTTTGCAACCATCCATGCCAAATTTCTTGAGTATCTCTCTTTTGTATTTGGCTTGGTTGATGAAGATCCCTTCCTTGGATTGCTTGATTTGTAGACCGAGAAAAAACTTGAGCTCTCCCATCATGCTCATTTTTAATTCCTTAGTCATACACTTAGCAAAATCCTCACAAAGAGATTCATTAGTAGCACCAAAAATGATATCATCAACATAGATTTGAACAATTAATGTATCATGTTTGTCCTTTTTAACAAACAGTATAGTGTTCACCTTTCCTTTTTCAAAATCATTTTTCAAGAGAAATGAACTAAGCCTTTCATACCAAGCTCTTGGAGCTTGTTTCAAACCATATAAGGCTTTTTTCATCTTAAAAACATGGTTTGGAAAACAATGTGATTGAAAACCAAGAGGTTGTTCAACATAGACTTCCTCCTCAATGATTCCATTCAAAAATGCACTTTTCACATCCATTTGAAAAAGTTTAAAATTCATGTGACATGCAATGGCTAAAAGAATCCTAATGGCTTATAATCTTTCTACGGTGGCAAAAGTTTCATCATAATCTATGCCTTCCTCTTATTTGTGTCCCTTAGAAACCAATCTAACTTTGTTTCTAGTGATGAAACCTTGCTCATCTAACTTGTTCCTAAACATCTACTTATAACCTATAATTAGGTGTTCTTTAGGCCTAGGGACAAGTTCCCATACCTTGTTTCTCTCAAATTGGTTGAGTTCCTCTTTTATAACAAGTACCAAACTCTCATCATCAAGAGCCTCATCAATTGATTTTGGCTTAAGTTGAGAAACAAATGCAAGATTATTATCTAAAGGATTAAGTTCAAATCTAGTACTTACACCCATAGAGGTATCACTAATGATTAAGTCCTTCGGGTGATACTTGGAAAATCTCCAATCCTTGAGTAGATTTTGGATTGGCTCTACTTGTTGCTAATGTTGTTGGTCTTCATTTACTCTTGATGAATCACCTTATTCCTTGTCTTCTTTTCTTGTAGAATTTTCCAATTCCAACTTCTCAAAGTCACCTACAAGACCATCAACAAAAATAACTTTCCTAAGATTAAGTTTACTATATTCATCAAAAATAACATTCATAGACTCTTCAACTACCATTGAACTCTTATTAAAGACTCTATATGCTTTGCTTGAGGTGGAATATCCCAATAAGATACCTTCGTTGGTTTTTGAATCAAATTTTCCAAGATTATCCTTAGTGTTCAAAATATAGCACTTACATCCAAATACTCTAAGGTATGATATCTTGGGTTTTTTTACCATTATATAGCTCATAAGATGTTTTATTGAGAATGAGTCTTTTAAAAACTCTATTTGCAATATAACAAGCAATATTAATGGCTTTGGCCTAAATGTAATTTGGTAAAGAATACTCATTAAGCATTATTCTAACCATTTCTACCAATGTTCTATTTTTTCGCTCTACAACATCATTTTGTTGCGATGTTCTAGGACTTGAAAAATTATGAAAAACTTCATTCCCCAAAAAATAATTTTCAAATTACTCATTTTGAAATTCCTTTCCATGGTCACTTCTAATAGAAGATATAAAGTAACTTTTTTCATTTTAAACCCTTTTTGCAAAACTTTTAAAAGCATCAAAGGAATCATTCTTATGAGCTAGAAAAGATACCCAAGTAAATCTAGAATAGTCATCTACTAGGACTAATGCATAATGTTTTCCACCTAAGCTAGCACTTCTAGTAGGTCCTATCAAGTCCATATGAATAAGTTGAAAGTCCTATCAAGTCCATATGAATAAGTTGAAAGTCCTATCAAGTCCATATGAATAAGTTGAAAGGGTCTAGTTGAACTTATAACATTTTTTTCTTTGTGGGAGGCTTGATGTTGCTTCTCCATTTGGCATGGACCACATGTCTTGTCTTTAGAGAAATTTAGCTTGGGAAGGCCTTCCACCAAATTTTCTTTGGATAGGCTTTGAAGAAGATCCATGCTTGCATGCCCAATCCTTCTATGCCATAACCAAGCTTCATTGCTTAAAGACATAAGACACTTAAAAGATCGATTAGCTAAATTGTCTAAGTCAATTGAGTAGGTGTTGCCTTTCCTTTCTCCCTTGAAAATAACCTTATCATCCACCAATGTGGTGACTCGGCATTCCCTAGGATCAAAGGTGACTCTATTACCTTTGTCACACAATTGACTTACACTCAACAAATTATGTTGTAAGCCACTAACTAATAAATCATTATCAATTCAAGAGCAACCAATCTTGCCAATGGTCCCAATGCCAATTACCATACCCTTGGCATTGTTACCAAATGTGACATCTCCACCTTCTTTTTCTTTCAATTCCATGAATAGCTTTTCATTTCCAGTCATATGCATGGAACATCCACTATCCACATGCCAATTGCTTGATTTGGTGGCTGCCTATGACATCCCGTTTACTAATCATTCCTAAAGTAGGTGCATTAACTTATTCATAAAATATGGAATACTAATGTGACACAACATCATTAAAATGCTCTCATTCTATCAATTGTCATTAAAATACCTTATTTCAATTATATTATTTTTTTACATTATATCTCTTGTTCCACAACATACTAACTATTTACAATAAAGTATACATGGTTAAACAAACTTAAAATACTAATTGACTGCATATTGGACCAACCTTTATTAGACTACTAGACATCAACTTCGAAATATAAACTAGATGAAATCTTAGTCTACTCTTCCTAAAAGAAAATTTAATGCAAAAAAATGAGCTCACATACTTAGTAAGTAAATGCATAATGATACTTCAATCTCAAATAACATAATAAACATTTAAATATTAATAACTCATCATCATATCCATGCACAAAGTAAAGAGTTTTTACTCTTAAATGCCACATAGGCTATCAATATCACTGCCACAAAAGGCTTTCATTTTTAGTTGTCACATAGGCTATAAATATTGTCGCCACACAGGCTATATATATCATTGTCACACAGGCTATCAAATATTATTACCACATAGGCTATAGATATCATCGTCATACAGGCTATGAATATTGTTGTTTGCCCAATAACATCAAATATTAGTCTTTTAGGAAATCAAATATAAATCCAATAAAATTTCAGCAATATAACAACTAATAACAATACCCATAACTTTGGCAGCTCATATCACCGCATACTCTCATTTCCCAGTCATAATTTATCAACGTTTCATGAAAATAAATAAATCAAGAGCATAACAATCTTTTCATCGATGTATTCCTCAATATTATCACATTAAACAACATTTCATTCCATTGAGTATACGTTCATGGCATTTAACCAATCACACCTATAGTACCATTAGCTATTTACTTACCTCCTCCTTCAAGCTTATTAAGTCGTCGATGGTCTCGGCTTATTCCCACTATTATCTTCAATGCCTTAAGGACCTATTTCAATACTCCAAATCAATCCATGCTGATAAAATAAGATTTTCATCTTGTTATGCAACTATGGCAAGATTCATGCAAATGGACCTAGTGTTTATGGATATTTTCCTTATATGGCAACCTGAGCTTGCTATACTCTCACAGTAATAAATCCAAATATACTCATCTAAATTACTTGATTCTTTTTTCAAACAAACTAGACACATAATGATACAACATATTCAAATTTCATGCCTTTAGACACATAAAAAATGTGGTGAATTTTTGAATTTTGTCCTATTGCAATGTAATCTCAGTATGAGTAGGTCCTATATTCTTGGATGTATCTCAAATTTTACAAATCTAATTGCAATAATAATCCACTATCAGTTACAAAACATATAAAGGAACATTTTTCATTTTTACTCATTGTCTAATTTAGTCTATAAAGTCACCAAAACAAAGGACCAAATCTCAGGGTGAGCAGGTTTGTAACATATTGACAAATAGTCAAGATGATGGGACAATATCTCAACAACCATGATGGATTTGGAAAAAAAATTTCACATGAATGTAGATTAGACATAAATATACAAATTTCAAGTTTGGACTATCATCAAATTCTGAATCTATAGCCATCAAATTCATGGAAAACAAAATTAAAGGAAAGGTGAGGTTTCATCTTGGTACAAGCTCAGTCCCAATCAATGAGCCACATCCCTTTCCACACAGAAAATCAATCAAAAATGATTTACAGGTATTTAGAAGGATATAAATCTACAAATTTCATGTTTTGAATTTTGTCAAAATCAGAACATAAGGCCATCAAAATATAAGAAAATAGAAAGACTGAGGTCATTTCAGTTGGTTGTGAAGCAGCCCTAATGAAGGAGCCATATCTCCTCACACACACAAATCAAGAAAAACTGATTCATATGAATTTATATGGAACCTGGAGATTGAGCTTTTAAGCTCAATGATTTCTCCCTTTAGAGTGTCATTCTCCTTTCTTAATGAAGCCATTGAATAAGAGGATGTAAAAAGACTATCCACATATTTTTTAAGCTCATCATTAGATGCTCTCAATTCTCTTACAATGTTATTGAGGGATTTATAATCATCCTCTAACTTTTGACATTTTCTTTTGTAAGATTTCATTTATGACGTGTATTTGTCACATCTCAAAGTTAGAGCCTCTAGAAGCTCTTCATCTATCTCATGAAATTCAAAATCAGAATGAGAATTGGAAGATATACTCACTTTATTTGTAGAATCTTCTTGTGCCATAAAACAAATGTTAGCTACTTCTCATTCTTCCTCTTCTCCACTTAAGCTGTCATCCCAAGTGGTTGAAAAGCTCTTCTTCTTCTCCTTGTCCCATCTGTTCTTCTTCTTTAATTTGGGACAATCATACTTGATGTGGCCTTGCTTGCCACATTCATACTAAGTGACATCATTAGATCTCTCTTTTGGACTAGGAGCTGTCTTTTTGAAGCTTTTTTTTTCTTTTCTTCTTTTGATCAACTCCTTTATCCTTCTTGAGAGCATTGTTAGCTCCTCTTCTTCCTTGTCACTTTCTTCATCACTTGAGGTGGTTTCTTCCTCTTTCTCCTTTGTTGAAGATTTTAGAGCCAGAGTTCTTATTTCTTTTTCTGGTTTATCTCTTTGGCCTCTTAGTTTCTTCATTTGCTCATCTTTTTGTAAGGCCAACTCATGAGTTAAGAGTTTGCCTATCAATACATATGTTGAAACCTTCCCAATCTTTGGATTGGACTCTTGGATGTTGCATACTCTAGCACCAAATTTATCTAAAGGAAGAGTTTTGATGATTTTTATGTTTACCTCATAGTTTGTAAGCGTCCTTCCAAATTTCATCATGTTGGTGACAATAGATAGAAGCCTACTCGTCATTTCGGTGATGCTTTCATGGTCCTTCATCATGAATAGCTCCCATTCCATCACCTACATCTACAACCGGCTTGACTTAATAAGTGTCGTGCCTTCATGATAGTTTTCAAGGGTCTTCCAAATGGCATGTGTTGTTTGATAATGTTGCACTCTTCCAATCTCTTCTCTAAGGAGAGAGCTTAGAATAATGGCCATTGCCCTCTTATTTTTACCATTTGATCTCCAGTGAGCTTCAACCCATTCTTACCTTGGGATAAGTTCTTCAATTTCATCCACTACTTTAGTGGGTGGCTTCCATTCTTTGACAACCACACCCCAAAGGTCCACCACATTTGTGTCAAGGTAGATTTCCATTATATACTTCCAATGAGTATAGTCAGATCCATCAAAATGAGGCTTGAGGTGTGAGTGGATTCCCTCTTATGCCATTGATCTTTTCTCACCCAATAAAGGCTTGTTCGTGAGACTTGGTTCTGATACCACTTGTTGGCCCTAGGTACCAAGAAGGGGGGTTGAATTTGTGTATAAAAAAATTTAGAAGCAAAGGGATAAAGAAGAGTAGAAAATGAAGCACACGATTTATAGTGGTTTCGGAATAATCGACCCTATGTCCACTCCCCAATTCTCTGTAATTGGGTGTTCCACTAACTTCAAATGGTGTTTCTAAACTCACACCTAACTTTTACACTTGTGTTTTCAAGGCTCACACAATAACCTTTACACTATGTGTTTTTAAGGCTCACACAATAACCTCTCTTTAGTGTTTTTACAGGCTCACACTACAACCTTTACAACTGGTGTTCAATGCTCATAACCAACAATCATTCAAAGAATAGAAAAGATTGAGTAGCAAAATTACAAGGTTTTGGGTTACAAATTAATAAATTCTCTTGCATTTACATCTATTTGGTGAGGTATTTATATCCTTTACCTACCAAAGAGATGTTGTATGCTAGGCAAATTTTGCATTAAATGCTAGTTAGGCTTCATTCGCGATCGCTACTACTCTTTCACAGTTGTGATTTTCCAATTTCCACACAGGAGCTAGAAATTTTGGTAGAAATCCCTGTTCTTGTCTGACGGTAGTCCACGTGTCATCTTCTCATTGGTTCACTAAAAAAATATAATTATTGCCTTTCACCTACCTATAAAAGTAGCAGTCGTGATTTTTCTTGTACATGGCGCGACTTAGGATGCAAATTCGTCTATCAAAATGTCTATATTTTTCTTCATGATTCATAGTCGCTACCTATAAGTTGCCATCGCGATGTTTGTCTTTCAATGGGCACCTGGGACACTTATCATGTTATGGTTATAGACTTGATTCCCTCTTGAGTTATTTTGAAAGTCGCGATTACGGCTGTGACGCGACACTAATTGCGAATTTGTTTGTAACTTTGGTACTTCCACATTTGGATGAATCGTGGCAGAGAAGTGGTCCACGAATTTACCTGCCAAATTTTTTACCTGTCTTAAGCTGAGTTGCAGTTACGATATTTTAAGTTGTGGTCGCAAATTAGGAGACACTTTGCTTTCTTTAGAGATTATGAACTCTATCCAACTTCTAATTTATAGACTAACTAAAAACTGCAAAACAACACTTAAGTGAAACATTAGAATTGATCAATCTCCTTTGTTAAGATCAAAAGAGATTCAAGACTTAGGATTAACCATCCTAGTTCAAGATATATTTTTTTTTAATCATTTTCTCATCCTAGTTGCATATTAGTCTTCCCATGGCTAGAAGTGTAACATTTATTGCTCTTGGCAATATTCAAAGATGACTAGGGTAGATTGGGAGAGGATTCTATCATCCTATGACCTTTTATTTTGGTGTTTAAATGATGTCTTTTGTGTTCTTTAGTCGTTATTTATAGGTTCATTATGTTATGCCCTTTTTATTGATGTCATTGTGTGGTATTATCATATGGAATGTTTCATATTGTGCTTTGTATGTTTAATGATGTGTTTGGATAGTATAATAGGCCTCTTAATTAACCCCTAACGTGGATATGACATTGAGAATGATGGACTAATAGGCTAAGACCGTAAAGGGCAAGATTGAGGTAGTATTATTCTTATTTAGGTCTTATCATTTTGAGTAGATTTAAGGGTTGATTTCTTTCTATTTGACCTATGTTTTATGGATTAATTTGTGTTCATTTTTATAGGTTAGGAATGCTAATTAATGCATGATTTTTATCCATTTAAGTTCATTTCATGATAATCCCATTATTTGAATATGTATCCCCTATTTTTGCCTTGTATATATTATTTATTGTTTTCTTCCTTCATGCATAGCATTCATGCATTGCATACTTGATTGTTATGGTTGATGGCTTGTTTAGATGGATGCGTCGAGCTGCATAAATGGAAAATTAATAAATAAAGGCAAAGTATAAGAATGAACCAATTATTGCCCGAAGGTCAGATCTCTATATTTGGGCAACTTGGGTTTCCCTAACCTCTTTCCCAAGTCGTAACAAACTCTGAACCCGATCCTCGATGGGGCGAAGATGGATTGGGCCTTTTAATTGACTTAGATAGGCTCAAAATTTGTCCTTACCTAGATTTTTGTCCCGAGCAAAGTCGGGTGGTAACTCTATATTTCACTAAGGATGGTGCCAATGTA
Source organism: Omphalea diandra (assembly GCA_949677035.1). Taxonomy (NCBI): domain Eukaryota; kingdom Viridiplantae; phylum Streptophyta; class Magnoliopsida; order Malpighiales; family Euphorbiaceae; genus Omphalea; species Omphalea diandra. The sequence continues at coordinate 11,119 of CATIWR010496962.1, read as the reverse complement.
TTGTCCCATCTTCGTCCTTTGTTGATCACTACTTTAGAAAAAGGGCTTTTATCTTACATGAGGCCTCAAGGATCTCTCATTGATCCAAATAATATGCCATGACTAGTAGTTATTAACAAAGTATAACCCTCATCCTCTTTATCCCTTGATGATCAATAAAAGGTAGGAGTCATAAGTGAGATTCCACTCATTTGAGCGCAACCGCGAAACCCCAAGGCATTGACAAAAAGGATATCTAATTATTAAGATAATATCTCTAATTATCTTAATATAGATATATCTAGAGAGAGAGTAGTCAACACAATTTTTACTTTTTGGCTTGTTTTAAGTGTTCGACCCCATAGCTTTGCATAATATTGGTAGTGACCCAAAACTATTTTCAGCCCACAAGTCATAAGTGATATCTAACAAAACATTATAACTACCTAAATTATGTAAAACTCATTTATCTGACCTAATCAATCTCACAAATAGCATAATAATCATTTTGTCACATTATATTTCAATTGAGCTTAAGGCATGCATTATGTCATCCTTACATAGTTCAATTATTTCTCGATCACTATAAACATCTATTGGATTAGCAGTGAATTTTGGTAGCCAATCAGGAAGATTCCATTGCCAAGCCTGCTTAGCGACAGACTAGTGATAAATTTTTGTCCATCGTTAGACTAGTTGTCGCTAAGAGCTAGTGACAAAATTCTATTCCATCACTAAATCTAATGACATAATTTTTCATCACTAAAAGTTTGTTGCTATTATGCAACTAAGCTTAGCGATGGAATAGGGAGAAAATTTTCATTGCTAATAATAGCGACAAAATTTCAATGATGGGAAAATTCATCGCTATTCCATAGCCAACTTTGAGACAAAAATTTTGTCTCCAAGCTTAGCTATGGAAATTTTTGTCGCAAGTCCGTCACTAGTTTCATTGATTTCTCTATAAATTTATTTAATATTTATATATTAAAACTTTATATTTTTATTTATATTTTTATATTTTATACCTATAATTTTTTTAAAAAATAAACATTGTATTATTTATTTGTTTATTTTAAAAAATTAAAGTTAGTCAAATTAAAATTAATAAATTCATCCTATTGATACTTTGATTATCATACTTATTGAATTTTAATGTTAATATATTATCAATTATTTAAATCTAAATATCAATATGTTATCAATTATAAAACAAATAAATCATAAAAAATTTTAAATTAAACAATTAACAAGTATAATTATAGAAATTAAAATGAAATTTAGTAACTCTAAAAATTGCACAAAATTTATAACTACACATTTTCAGTTAACAAATATTAACAATTACATATTTTCAAGTAACAAAAAATTAACGATTACAAATTTTAACTAACAAAATATTAAAAATTACATATTTTCAATTAACATAACAAATGGGAGAATGTGGTGGTGGAGGAGGCACTGGAGGAAGTAGCGGCAAAGACTATGGCATGCGACGGAGGAGGTGGAGGTGGGAGTGAGGGAGGATGAGAAGAAGGAAAATGAAGAAAGAATGGAGAAAACAATGTGACAAATGAGCTGAGAAGAAATAAATAGCAGGCAAAAAATTTTAGCAACATAATTTTTTGTCACTAAAATTCAAATTTTGTCACTAAATAATAGAAAAAATTCAAAATTTTAATTTTGGAGCCAAAAGATTAGAGATAGAATTTTCGTCGCTAATTCGTCACTATTTAGTGATGGAAATGAAATTCGTTGCAAATTTTTCTACCTAAATAATTATAAAATTTTTATTTTGAATCCAAAAAACTAATGAGAAAAAATTTCATAGCTAATTCGTCGCTATTTAGTGACAAAACTAAATTCATCGCTAACTTTTTCACCTAAACAACTTTTAAGTTTTTTATTTTGGAGCCAAAAAATTGGTGATGAAAAAATTTTACTGCTAATCCATCGATATTTAGTGGCGGAAATAAATCTGTCACAAATTTTTTCACGTAAATAACTTTTAAATTTTTATTTTGGAGCCAAGAAATTATAGACAAAAAATTTTATCGATAAAGTAGCTAGTTAATGGTGAAATTTTTTGTCGCCAAGCCTCTTTTTGATTTTTATTAATATCTTAATGCATATATATATATATATATATATATATATATATATATATATATATATATATTATTAATTTCACATTATCTTTTAAAATTATATATTTAAATTTGTTGTGAATACTAGGAGAAGAATGTTTGGAGAACATGTGACCGACCCCAAAACAATAGACTCACTCCTCTACTTTAAACGATGTGTTTGAATGATAAGAAAAGTATAACAAAACCAAGAGAAGTTCTAATGTTTGTATTTTAGTGTATTTGTAATAGTATTGTAGTTTGGAGATGCAATGGGCGTCGAACCATTTAAAGGATGAACAAGATGTTGAATGAATGCTACAAATAGCCAAAGTCTTATGAACCCCATAATAGGCATTGTTCCTTTGCAACAAACATTAAATAATTGCTCCAATTTAAGCTATGCACTCTATACCTCATAACAGGCATTGTCTTTTCGCAATGTACATTGATCTGGCCAAGCAACATGCATTGCATTTTTATAGTAGCCATTGGAATAGTGTCCAAGCTTGAGCTAAAGCTTTTGGAACTTGAAACGGACGTTGGCCCTTCTCAACAAATGTTGAAGGAATTTTCAACGAGTATTAAGAATTGTTCAACGGGCATTGAGATGTCTCTAATGGGCATTGCAAGATCTCTAATAAGCGTTGAAGCTTATGTGAAGCTGTTGAAAAACAAAGCACCAAGTTCAATCTCTTTGGAAAATCCACAACATACATTGATCATGAGCCAATAGGTGTTAAAGTTGAGATCAATGGGTGTGGAAGATTAGCAATGGGCATTAGAGCTAGTTGTGACAACATCAATGGGCATTGATCATAGACAATAGGCATTGTCACCTCTAACTGCTAGTTTTATAGAAAAGTTGTCTGACTGAATATCAACTATTTTAACGACTAGTTTTTTTAGTTTAGATATATAAGGAGCATTTTTTACAACTAGATTATTGATGAAACTTTAGAGATCATTTGTAAACAACTAGAAATTAGCGAACAAGTTTGTTTGTGTCAAACCTTTTAGTGTTGCTTTACTTTGTATTTTGGGTAGAGTGAGATTATTTTGTTACTCTTTATCTAATTTGAGAGGCATTAACACTACTTGGATCTATCCTTGCTACTTGTTGTAAAGGTTGGTATTGTGTTTAGAAAAATGTCAGGGGAAAGGTTGTCCTTAAACCTATAAAAGGGAAAGTTTTTTCTTAGTCTGTAAAAGGGAAAGGTAGTTCTTGAGCCTACAAAAGAAATAGAAAAGCCTAAGTGAAAGATTAGGGAGTGAAGCAGGCAAGTTGCCAAACCACTATAAATTCTTATGTTGATTTGTGTGTTTATTACTTTCGGTTTAGTTGTTTGTGTTTTTATTTGCAACTTAATTCACCCCCTTTTGGGTTGCCATATCTTCCATCTTTAAACAACAATTGGTATCAGAGCCTAACCTTTTTTAAAGCTTAAGTGCCAAAGGGATATGATCATGACAGCCCAATATGATCATGACAATAAGGACAATCAATTGTAAGACCTCTCTTCTTTAATGGAACTGATTATCAGTATTAGAAGAGTAGAATCAAGTTTAAATCCATTGAATTATGGAGAATTGTAGAGAAAGGTCCATACACTCTAATAAAGACACTTGCAGATAAGGTCTATACACTCCAATGAAGACACTTACTGATGGGACTCAAATAGAGAAAGATATTAATGAGATGCCTGATAGAGAAAAAAATCTTACTATAAACAATGACAAGGCCATCCATATGCTCTTTTATGCCTTAAGCGAAAGTGAGTACAATAAAGTAAACATGAAGTCTACTGTCAAGGAAATCTAGGAGGCCTTGGAGATGACACATAAGGGAACAAATTAAGCAAAAAAAAAACAAGATGGAGACCCTCTTTTATCAATATGACACCTTCCTTATGAAGCCTAATGAAACAAGCTCAGGAACTTATGATTAGTTCATTGAGAATGTTAGAGAAATGAAGGTTATTGGGAAAACATTCACCAATGAGGAACTTATGAATAAAGTTCTAAGGTGTTTGCCTAAGGAGTGGCTTGGCAAGGTCACCTCTCTCAAGGATTCAAAAGACTTGAAGATCAAGCCACTTGATGAGTTGTTGGGAAATCCCATTAACTATAAGATGAACCCAAACAGAGAAGCTTTATCCACATTTGAGGATGCAAACAAGAAGAAGATTAGAATAGCTCTCAAAGCTGCCTTCAAATATCTGAGCTTAGAAGATGATGAAGAGCTAGATGTATAGCAAATAGCCCTCCTAACAAATAAATTGAAAAGGATGTTGAAGAATAAGGGCAAAAACAAGCTTGAGTAGATTAAATACTATAAATGTGGAAGGCTTGGCCACATAAAAGTAGACTGCCCAAAAGCTAAAGATGATAAGAAGGACAAGAAGAAGAAGAAAGCCTATAAAGCCACTTAGGATGACTTAGGTGCATTTAAACCAAGTGAGGATAAAGAAGAACAAAGGATGGAAAGAAAAGAAAGAACCAATCTCTGCTTCTAGGCCTTGGATGAGAGCTCTTCAAAATCAGTATGTCTTAACTCTTTTGATAGTGATTTAAATAAGGTTGATCAAGAGTTAGAAGACATGTTTATTATTGAAAATCTTATTGAGGCCCTTAAATCCATCAATAATGATCTTGGTAAAAGTTTTGAAAAAATAAAATTTTGAAATCTGAATTGGTATAACTTAAGAAAAGTTTTGAGTTATTACAAAAGGAAAATGAGGCTTCGAATCAAGAAAATAAATTTTATGAAATTTTATCTTTTCAAAATGAGAAACTCAAGAAAGCGATCTCAACTTTGAAGGATTCACTTGCCTCTTTTACAAAAGGAAAAGAAAAACTTGATTCTATTTTGAGCTCTCAAAAGACTTCAAAGGATATACATGGCTTAGGGTTTGATCACTCTAAACCTACCACTTATAAGCCAAACTTTCTGAGAGCTTCTACCAAAGTCAGAACTCCTTCACCTTTATCTAAATCACATGTGCATGATCAAAACTACTCACACATACACTATTACAAGCTAATGGCAAATCATGCCTTTATTTATGGAATTAGGCATATCAAGAATGCAAAGGTTCCTTCATTTGTTAGGCATCAATCCTTTAGGATGCCACTTCACACTTGCTTTACATATGTATTTAAGAAAACATTTATGTAATGTTTTTATTGTGGAAAATTTGGCATAAAACATACTTTTGCTATGCTAGATTAAGAGATGAATATGTTTATGTTTCTAACCCCCTTAGACCCAAAAGAAAATAGGTGTCAAAGAAAATTTAATTTTACAAGTTTGGAATCTCCTTACCTTTTGCTCAAATTGGAGAATTAATGATGATTAGAGTTGTAGTATTTGAAGAGAAATTTGTATTTTTAGAGAATACAATAATTGGCATCATTAACTATAATGTATCTCTATCTCTCTTTTTTTGTTTTGTTTAACATGTTTTTGCTGAAGGGGAGTTTGAATTTTAAACCACCATTGGTATAATTGGCATTTTTATTTTAGGAATCTTTAGCAACTATCCTTCCTTTCATTCTTTACTTAACACATGAATATAACATATAACCCTAAGTTATGTCAACTAAATTTGTGTTTCAATGCCTTGGGTGATTTGCTAGAAGAAAGCATATAGATAAAGGGAGTTTTCATTCTTTGTTTGATATGTATTATTGGTATCATCATGTTTGTTTTTTTTTTTTTTTTTTTGAGAAAGTTGGTTTAGATTTTAAGGGGATAATGTTTGTATGTTTTTAAGGGGGAGAACATTTTTTTTAATGGGAGAATTTCTTCTTTTTCTTTTTGTCATGATGACAAAAAAGGGGAGAAGTTTTGGATACATTGATTGGATGATTTGATTGCTTTGTTTGGTATCACTTATTTACATAACATAACACTTGGTATCATTTATGCTTTTAACATCCAACATTTGGTATCTTATGTTGTATATTTGGTATCCTGCCTTATGTGGATATTTTGATTATTATATTTATAGTTTTGTGTTTCAACATTAGGTATCATTTGTGTGTTTAAGTTTTGCATTTTTTGTAGAAAAACATCTTGGTTTTGTCATCATTCAAAAGCTAGAAGATTTTTGTGAATACTAAGGGAGAATGTTTGGAGAACATGTGATCCCAAGGCATTATACTCACTCCTTTACTTTAAATGATATGTTTTGAATGATCACAAAACTATAACAAAACCAATAGAAGTTCTAATGTTTGTATTTTAGTGTATTTATATAAGTGTTATAGTTTGGAGATGCCAATGAGTGTTAAGGAATTTCTAACGGGCATTGGACCATTTAATGGCATTGAAGGATAAACAATAAGCATTGAATGAATGCTGTAAATAGCCAAAGTCTTATGAACCTCACAATGGATACTATCCCTTTAGAACGGGCATTGGGGAACTGCTTTAGTTTGAGCTATGCACTATGGACCTCACCACAAGCGTTATGATTTTGTAACATGCTTCATATTCTATAGTTTGTATTTTTAGTATATTTACATAAGTGTTACAGTTAGTAGATGTCAACATGCATTAAGGAAGTTCCAACAGGTGTTGGACCATTCAACGAGCATTGAAGGATGAATAATGTGTGTTGAATGAATGTTGTAAATTGCTAAAGTCTTCTGAAACTCACAATGGGCATTGTCCTTTTGCAATAGGAATTAGAGAACTACTCTAGTTTAAGCAATGAACTCTGGATCTCGCCACAGACATTATGGTTTCGTAATGTGCATTGATCTAGCTAAGGAACAAGCATTGCATTTTCATAATAGATGTTGGAAAATGTGTCCAAACTTAAGCTAAAGCTTCTAAAACTTGAAGCGAGCGTTGGCCCTTCTCAACAAATGTTGAAGGAGTTTCCAATGGGTATTATGAATTATTCAATGGGTGTTGAGATACCTCTAATGGGTATTACGAGATCTCTAATTGGCATTGAAGCATGTGTGCAGTTGTTAAAAAACATGGAAATAAGTTCAAGCTTTTTAGGTAATCTATAACAGGCATTGATCATGAGCCAATAAGCATTGAAGTTGAGGTCAACAGGTATGGGAAATTGATAATGGGCATTGGAGATAGTTATTACAACATCAACTAGGGTTTATCATAGACAACATACATTATGTCCTCTAACAGCAAGTTTTGCATAAAAGCTGTCAGACTGAACATCAATTGTTCTAACGACTAGTTTTGTAGTTTCGCTATATAAGAAGCATTTTTTTGAAGATTAAATTATTGATGAAACTTTGGAGATCAATTGTAAACAACTAAAAAATCACCTAGCAAGTTTGTTTGTGTGCAAACATTTTGCCATTGCTTCGCTTTTTATTTTGGGTAGAGTGAGATTATTTTGTTCCTCTTTTGAGAGTAGGTTTTCTTGAGCACTAATAGTGTATTTGTAGCCTGATTTGAGAGATATTGACACTGCTTGGATCTATCATTGCTAGTGGTTTTAAAGGATGGTATTAACCCTAGAAAAATACCAAAAGAAAGGTTATCCTTTAACCTGTGAAAAGGAATGTTTTTCCTTAACCTGTAAAAGGGAAAAGTTATTTCTGAGCCTGCAAAAGGAATAGAAGAGCCTAAGTGAAATCTTGGAGAGTGGAGTAGGGAACTTGCTGAATCACTATAAATCCTTATGTTAATTTGTGTGTTTGTTGCTTCTGCTTTTTAGCTGTTTGTGTTTTTATTTGCAACCCAATTTATCCCCCCTCTTGGGTTGCCATATTTGCCATCTCTGACCAACAATATTATATTATATTTATAGTATACTTCTATATTTCATTTATTATTTTATACATTAATATAATTTAATATTATTACTTTATTATATTACAATTTAATGTTATTAATAATATTAATATAAAATTATATTAATATTTATATTACAATTAAATAGCAATAGAACTAGCAACGAAAGTAATTTATCGCTAGCTTAGCAACGGATTGTTACCGTCACAAAGCTAGTGACATAAAATTTTGTTGCTAGGTCTAGCAATTGATTTTTTGTTGCTAGGTCTAGAGATTAATTTAAAATTATTAATATAAAATTATATTAATTTTTATACTATAATTAAATAGTGATGGAACTAGTGACAGATGATTTTGCCATTAAGCTTAGTAACGGATGCTAGCAACAAAGTTTTCTGTTGCTAGGCCTAGCGACAGAATAATTTTGAATATCTAATATGTCAATAATTTTATTATATGAAGACTTTATATTAAAATTAAATTATATTTGATTAAATATTATAATTCAATATTACATTACTAATATCTTAATATATGTATTCTTAAGATTAAATATTATAATTCAATATTCAATTTAATATTTTTTAAAAATGATATATTTAATATTATATTTATTTTATTATGCTTATATATTTCATATATTATATTATTATTTAATATCATTAATAGAATTTAATATTGTTACTTTATTATATTATACCTTACAATTATTAATATTATTAGTATATTCTATATTCAAAAGTAGCTGTGTACAATTTAATATCATTAATGTAAAATTATATTATATTGACATTATAACTAAATAGTGGCAGAAATGGGTAGCAATAGATTTCTTCATCTATAGTTTAGTGGTGGAATTTTCCATCACTAGTTTCGTCACTAGGCTTAGTGATGGAATTTCTATCGCTAATCTTAGCGACGAAAAATTTTGTCACTAAGCTGTCAGCACCAAACTGACGGCAGTTTTGCCTATGAATTTAGTAACAAATTTCTAATCCATAGCTAATTTTGGAATTTCATTGAAAATCTATCGTTAAATTTGTTATTATTTTGACAAATTTTTGTAGTGGATCTCCAAGTAGACTGATGTGAAATAATATTAATAACATTTATCAATTTATTTTCGCATGATCATGCAATCTCTTCATTCTAAGTTATCAAATGACCCAAAGATATATTTTTTTATAAATACATGAAGGAAAAATTCTTTCTCAATTACTCATATTTCTCTATAAGATTTATTTTATGTCAAATACCAATATTTATGATAATCTTATTAAAGATAATGTTGGACCGTATCAAAGTATGAAATTTATCATATTGGAATCTATAGTAATTTTCCAGTTAGAAATTTGAGTTAATACTATCGCATGAGAATTACTTATAATAGTTTATCCATTTAGTATTCTCATATCGAGTCAGTCCAATACAATGTTTCTTAAACATGTATTTATATGTTTGTCATAATATCATATATCCATGACTAGTAAAACATTGTCATCGATTAAAATACATACTAACCTTCATTCATTATCGCAAAAAATAATGACAGACTAAGGACAATTTAGAATAGAATTCTTTACACCTAAGGGTTTTATTATTAAGTCACATACATGATGACCTTAAGTATAGTTTACTATTCATGAAATTTATCATTAATGATGAACACTATATAACAAAGATATTTAATGAAAATGAAACCATGATATGAACAAAATATTACAAAAACTAGTGTATGGTACATAACCAACAAGTTTCCACCATTTTTGTAAGGTTGTTCTTAACATTATTGTTAGCTGCTTCAACTACTCTTTTTTTCTTTTTTCTTTTTTTTTGTGGTTTGTAAGGTGATGACTTTAATGAGTCAATCAATACTTTTTTGAGATTGTTTTGACCTCGACCTGAAAGTGAACTCCATTACTTATGATAATATGATGTAGTACCCTTCAACGACAAATCAAGTTTTTTTTTTTTAATGAATCAGACCATTTGCTTTGCCCACAACTTGCTAAAATATTTAGCTTCTACCTATTTAGAGAAATATTCAACCACTAACATTATATACTTATGCCTTCTTACAAAGGCTGATTTGATTTCCCCAATCACATCGATACCCCATGTTGCAAGTTTGTAGGGTGAAGTCAAATTCTATAGCTATAATGACTATTTTCATTTACAAATCATGGCATCCATGTTCAAAATACATATTCATATTGGTTTAATCATCATACACACATAATCCAACATGTAGTTAATGTACATATATGTTAACAAATGTTCAAGACTAGTGACCAAAACTAGTTCCTATCTAAATGTATGTACATGATACAAGGAGAGAGAGAGTTGGAATTCAACCAATGACCTGTGGTCCATGTGTCTCAATGCAAAACTCTAAGCACCAAAGTGTCCAATCACTATTCTTTGGTACCTGAAAAATATAATTGCGATTTGGTGAGTCGCAACTTAATGAATAAAAACAATAATTAGATTCTTATGTCACAACCAACAATCAAATATCATCAGGATACATTATAAGTATAACATTTGAGATGCAGGTGCAAGTGTAAGAGATTAATTTTTGTCGTGACTATGCAAGGCAAATACTGCTCCCTGGAATTCATGTGAGTCAAGTGACATTTGATTTTGTTGGCCAACATATAACAAGTGATTCATTTGATCAATAACATGTGCCAATGGGATATATTAGTCCATCTTGCATGTGATTTGCAAGTGTTTGACAAGTCGGTCACAACATCCTTTTAGTTCCATATGCAAGTGTTCATAATAATAGTATACCAAGTAATGATTGAGACCATATAATTCTCACTTGACTTGTATTCATATGTAAAAGGTAACAATTTAATCACATATGCATGTAAAAGGACATAATCACATCATAAAATTATCACACATATACACATTAGAATATAATTATCATTTTTACTCACCTTTTGATGTGACCAACCTTTATGGTAGGTTTGGTTCTCTCTCTAGGGCTTCCTCAAATTTTTGAGATCCTAACATTTGATACATATATGGTTATAAGTGTGTCAAAATGATTATGAATGCTTAGTATGCAACTATGGCATGATTCATGCAAGTGGACCTAGTGTTTATGCATATTTTCCTTATATGGCAGCCTGAGCTTGCTACACTCTCACAATAATAACTATAGATATACTTATCCAAATGACTTGATTATTTTCTTCAAACAAACTAGACACATAATGATACA
>CATIWR010496897.1:0-16317 GCA_949677035.1 Omphalea diandra | reverse complement strand
CTGATCTTTTTTGAACCAATCCACAAATTCTGGATTTGGTTTTGGAGTGAGATCTGTATCTGAAGTAGGGATGATTTTAGAAGGTGATGATTTTGTTCTATCAATGAAACCGTGCAAATCTTGAAAGTCTAAGATAAGGCCGAATTGAGTTTTCCACGCAAGATTGTTAGTGGAATTCAATTTAATAAAGAAGGAAGAAGAAGAATTGATGGACGAATTAGAGGAGAAAGAAGACGATGCAGATAGAGGAACAAGAGCCATATTGGATCCACGCAAAATAGTTAGTGGAATTCAATTTAATAGAGAAGGAAGAAAAAGAATTGATGGATGAATTAGAGGAGGAAGAAGACGATGAAGAGAGAGGAACAAGAGTATATTGGATCAAAGATAAACAATTCTACCAAAAGCACAGACTTATGGATAGAGGCCCAAAGATCTCCTTATGCCATAGTCATAGACCAAATCCCCCACGCTCCGCAGCTTATCTTTCACTAGGCAGAGACTCGGCATCTCTTTGAGGATTCGGTGAATCGAACCCATGACCAGAGAACATAAGGGAGGCTCTGATACCATGTAAATAATGAGAAGAAGAAAAGAATTTGAAGAATTTTAGAAAAATATGTATTTGATAAAGGCAAAGAACCAGCCTTATATACAAACTTACTTTCCTTGTATACAAGTCTATAATTAGGCCAATAATCAAGCCTATAATTAAACATATAATTATGATAATTACTATAATTAAAAGATAAACACTAAATAAGAAATTTACAGTATAAGACATAAAAATATCCATATGATTAACAATGACAACCATAATATGCATTTATAGTATGAGGAATTTTTTTTAATAAATAGATAAAAAAAAAATTATCAATCATGGGCACTTAGATTGCTAAATATATGGGACTACTTAATAATTAAAGATTTTTCCAACACAATATTTCAATATATTGCTCATACATAATTTAATTTACTTTGATCATATATATATATATATATATATATATATATATATATCGAGACTACATTTTTTATGACCACTAAAACAGGTCATGAGCTTAGCTTGATGTCATACTTGGCTGATTATCCACTGAGAAAATCGAGTATACTATTTCATAAATTGGAGACATATAGCTAGACATGCATGCACGTTCCTACTTATAATTGCCCGACATTTAATCATAGTAATAGTGAGGGGCTGAAGTCTACAAGTCTCCCCTGCGATTTGTGGGTACAGAGGCTATATATAATCTAAGCCTAATGTTGCAAAATGGGTCACTCTCTCATCCATGATTTTGACGAGCCCCACATTATTTGAGGGCGGTCGGTTTTTATGAATTTTCGAAGATTTCTCAACATATACAATCTATTTTTGTTAATTTTTTTCATGCAAGTGGACAACAGACAAAACCCAAGCTGCTTTTAGAACCCTAACAGCGTGAAAGAGGCATATATATTTTACACACAAAAATTGGAAGCTAATTATTAACCCCAAAAGAAGGCTACAAGGCATGATGGAGCTGACAATGCTAATACTTTGATGATTAATTTTAGTAGGTTGTAAGCCATTTCCATGCACTTGATATTTCAGTTTTAATCATTGCCTATGGATTCAAAAGCGAGAAATAGACAGCCCAATATGTATGTGTCATCATCTGATTAATTCAAGCTATAATTAAGTTTTTTTATGCATATAAATTATGATCGACGAATTCATTACATTTTTTAAGTAAATTATTTAAACTCTATGTCAAGATTTAAATCATACTAATGAAAATTTTTTCTTTTTTTTTTAATATTAAAAAAAATCCTCTTATAGAAATTTCAGGAGAAAAACAGTGGAAAAAAATTTAATGAATTAATTTTATAATTTAATATAAAGAGTCAGAGAATTGTATTTTTAAACAAAAAAATTGAGTGAAGATACATTTATCTGATATATGGACAGTAATTTAAAGGTGAAAACTATGGTGTCCTTTAAATTATTACACTATAATAACGTAATTAATAATTCACTGTTGGATTAGATAAAAGTTATTATTTACCGTTGGATTAAATAAGATTAAATAACCTTGAATTAGATAAAAGTTATTATTCATCATTAAATTAGATCATGTTATTTAACGGCATCATTAATTAAAATGAATATTAATTTAAATTTGCTGGTATCACAAATCAATTATCACACATCCGTTTGTCATTTCACAAACACATTATTAGGTTTGCTTTGCACTAATCTTGTGATGAGAGGAAGTAGGGACTAGTCTTTAATTTGATGAGTGGATAATAAAGAAGGGGGGGAAGAGAAGCCGTTTTGGAATGGATTGTACCTCTCTATCCAGTGGGTTGATCATTCAAAAGTGAAAAAAGGAGACCAACTTTCTATAAACCTATCCTTTTTGCATTGCATGTCCCCTTTGAATGCAAGCAAAACCCGTCTCACGTCTACTACTGGAATATTCCACGCCTTTTTCCATGCTTGTGGTTGTGGGTACTTCTTTTACAATCTGCCCACCATTTCAATTGCCTGCGTACCTCCGAAAAAAGAAAAACACTAATTTTTCGATGAAACAAATAACTACAGACTTTACCTTATACTTTACACTGAATTTAAACAATACCAAATATCTCAAGTCTAAAGGTAGAAATCTATATTTTGGATTTAGAATACATGTGGTGGAATGTCTAAAAATTTGGTTCACGATATTTACTACCAAGTAAGGAATTTTCTATAGTACCCAAAAGTTTATTAGTATCCCCATGCTCAAATTAAAAAATTAACCAACCTACCTGCCGTTAGAGTAATCCTCTTAGTGCAATAAGACAGAAATACTTAAAAAAATGTATGTGGTTATTAAAGTAGTTGAAATATCAGAAGAAGAGAAGGGTCATTTTTCATTCATCTACAAGAGCAGAAGCACGCTTTCTTGAATCCATCAAAGCGCACATGCATAGAAATTTACAAATCCAATATAATTCTTTTTTTAACTTGAGCTAACTGCAGAAACAACCATTTGCATCCTTTGCATGTCATCAAACCCTAAACATTCCTTCCTCCTCATCCTCTCCTTCTGTTCTTCTGAACTGCTGTGCTTCCCACACCCACCATCATCACGAACACCTCATCATTTTCCGAGCCATTCCTTTATACATATATTTATATACATCTGTAATTATTTTGTATATTATCCATTTTTCTTTACACAACCTATCACTTTTTCTTGCATAGTTAATATCCTTTTTTTTTTTGGCCAGATTTACTATCTAAAGGGCACCTTCTTTTTTCTTTTCCTTTTTTATACCACCAATCCATGCATATTCATTATTAAAAATCTGAAATTTTAATTATTTCGGCTTAAAATAAATTTTGACTACAATATCAAAGAAAAAAAAATCTTAAAAGTTTATTTAAGAGTTTAGAGAGTTTACTCTTTGTTTTTAATTTATTTAAGATCAATTGTAAAAATTGGCATATAGAGAAATTAATTTTTCTTAATGCAATAGACTGATGTTAAAGATATACTTTTAAAGTTACTTAAAAAGTACTTCAGTCTTGACATATATATATATATATATATATATATATATATATATATATATATATATATATATATATATATATATATAAGAGAAGAAAAAAAATTCAGTATATTGTTTCGCTTTTCATATTTATAAGTTAAACATTAAAAAAATAGTTTTGATTGTTTATTTTTATTTTAAATTTCGATTCAGATTCAAAATCATGAGTTTTCAACGTTTGAAAATGACTCGTGTGTATATTGGGAAAAGACGAGAGGAATTCATACATAAGGTGTCAGCAATGAAAATTCATGCATAAATATTAAACCTTCAATTTCAATCACCATTGGTAATTATCAAAAAACCATTGGTTGTAAGACAAGTGAACTTCAAAGGCAAACAAAACTTTGTCTCTTTCCTTTCTTCCTACTCATATGAAAAATGATGGCTCTTAATTAATGGTTGCTTGTGGTTTCGTAGAATGATAAAATAATTTAAATAAACCGAATAATGATACGATTTATATTAAAATAAATGGTAAGTAAATTATGACTTGCAAAGTTAAAACGACATCATTACTCGGTTGAGTGACAAATTAAGCACAAAATGTAAGAGAATTTCATACCAATGAACACAAAGCAAAAGCGTCATAATCATTACCCACGAGCACAACAATGTCCTCTAATTTTCTTCCCTTCATTAGCTGTTATGTTGTAAGTTTTTAGGCTGTGTTTTTAATATATAAGAGGCAGGAATATATACTACACTTTGAACCCTTTTTTGTTTTTTAAATTTCCACCTCATACTTTTTTAAAATTTATTTATATTTAGTGAATAAAAAGATTTAAATTGAAGATCTTTCGAACACTTAAAAAGCATGAACTTATCAGCATAAATCTAATAACAAGTGGCAAAGTAATCTTACCCACCAAATTAAATCGATTATTATAAACAATCACGATAATAATCTTTTAATTTAGAAATATAAAATTATTTATTTCCCTACGAATTCAACAAAAAGTATGTAGAGTAGAGATCTCTTTAGAGCTAATGATTTATTGTTCCTTAATTAACTTTCTCTTGTGTCATAAATGTTTCACTCATAAATTAACTAATTTGTATGTTTATACTCCTAAAAAGAATCAACAATTATACATTTCTTTTCAGAATTAGCAGTATAAGTGAATGTTGAGTTTAATGCGACACCATTTAAAATTCAGTCTCGAGAGAAGAGAATACAATGGAATCTGATTTCCAAGACTAGAACATAAAAGAGAGGATGATCATCATCAATTAAAATAACCCAAACCCCCATGCCATGCGCCTACATGAATTATGAATATATGATACAAAATTACCAAATTCCACAAAGTTGTTGCGTATTGTTATTTGTTAAGCAGTAAGTTTGGTCGATATGTTGATGGATTCAAACAGACTCTTTTAGTTCATTTTTTTAAAAAGAATTTTTGTTTTATTTTATTTTGCATGGACGTGCGTGGGCCTGTTTGTTTTGTGGGCCCAGCTACCGACTGCGCGTGCAAAGCCGGAGTTCATGGGGGGCTCTCCTTGTGGGTCGCATTTTCCTACAATAATCAAACATGTATTCTTTCGGTTTCCAATTTTCTATTGCCGCCATCATTATATGCAATACTATATTCTACTACTGCTATTATTATTATTATTACTATTATTATTCTCTTTTTAATTATGTCTTGTAATACCTGTATGTACTTTACCTTAATCTTTATTAATTACAGAATTATTGGGCGGGGAATATTATATTAAATATAGTAGCAAGGAACTAACTGGCTGGCTGCCTATCGAGCCATCAAACTTACAATTCTTTTTAGCATTAATCAAATTATTAATTGGAGGGGGGTCCCATGCATGGACAACATGGTTGAAAAATATAAAAATGCGTTCATGGGAATATAAATTTGGCTGTATATATAATTACTAGAAGGGAAGAAGTTGGGTTTTGTCATAGTTGAGTCACGTAGACGTTTGATTTATCATCAAAAAGTAATAAAAAATAATATATATATATATATATATATATATATATATATGTGGGAACGTGAATCTTGCAAATGGCTTCACACTTAATAATTTATTACTATGTAAAAACTTTAGACATTTTGTTGTGTGTGTGTGTGTGTGCATATATATATATTCTTTGATGAGATGGCTCATCACTGATATGTATATATCTGTCTATGGTCAACAACCTAATGAATCACACTATGTGTAAATATTCAGGAAAAGATCCACATGAGCAGAGATGTCATTTCTTTCTATTCTCACATCCTTTTGTTTAATTCTGCCCATAAATTAATCTTTAATTAATAAATTGTAGTCATCAAACAATAAATAAATAAATGGAAGATAAGAATATGAGAGTTAGTGTGTAAGAAGATGATGATTCATTTGCTTTTGGCAAAAGTAAAACTGTTTATGTAATGTAATGTGACGATTCTAATGGACAGGTTTGCAAATTCCTTTTTCCCCAGCTTTTATTAATTCATTCTCTAATTTACTTTATGGAGAGAAAGTTTAATTCAGGTTTTTAGTGTCATTAATGAGCTTTTTCATTTCAGTGTATAGAGATTATCTATAAAATCGATGATGGAATCAGCTTATGTTTGGGGGAACTTAGTCTCCAAGTTAATTTTTCCGTAATTTTGAAAGTTTCCTCTTCCTTTTAAAAATTTTATTTAGCCCCTCAAAAAAAAATTTTTTTCTAGAATTTTTCTTTATTGAATTAGATATATAAATATATTTTTCACATTTTTTTTTTACTGTCCTTCCTATTTTCTTATTTTACTTTTTCTTTATTAAATAAGAAAATTTTTCACTTTTAAGTAAAATTTTAAAAAAAGGATTGTAAATTATTATTAGTAATTATATTTTTATTTTTTCTATGTTTAGTAGATTAAAATTTTTTAAGTAGCTAAATATTATTAATAATATACACTTTTAATTTTTTTCCACATATATTTAATTAATTTTCAGTAACTAAACAAATATATTTGATATAATTTTATATGAATTGAATTTTATTAAACTTAGATAATGGTTTATATAATTATTAATTTTTTTTATAGTATTGAAATCTTGTAGAAAAAATAGTTTTGAGGAAGACTTTTTAATTTTCAACATGTTTTAAAAATTCTACACAAAAAAGAATTTTTTTATTGTTTTAAATAATACACGAATAAATTATTTATTAAATTATAAATTCTAGTTTTATACATTTTTAGTTTTATCCCCTTTTAAAATATACTTCTGCATCCGCTTTTATACAAAATTGTGAGATCTCAATTTTAAATTTCAATCAAAAATAAATTAATAAGAAAACTTTTAAACTATCACTCTCACTTAGTCATATATTGGTTACGTTAATTCTAAGATTAGTTTAAATCCAAGTGATTAAAAGAGTTTGCTTCTTACTTAATTTTTTTAGTTTTATTTTTAGAATTAATATTTAGAGATAATAAATGTTTTTGAATATATGAAGCCTATGTGGGGAATGTGCCAACCCTTAAAATCATTGGAAAAAAATAATTTTAATTATTGCTTAAACTAATCCAAAAATATTCTTACCATTAAAAAAAATGTATTGATTATATTATGGAGCCTACTCTGGTTGTCCATGGCTAGCGTATATTGCGTATGTCCATATCTTTGTCAAAAGTCAAAAATTGACTAGAATTAGGTTCACTTAAGTCTTCAAACTGGGAATTCTTGTAATGTAGGCTGCTAAGGTCTTGCAATTCATCAAAATAAATACATACCAATTACTGGAACAGGAATACTGATATTATATAATAATTGGTGGCATGATTAGATCTACCAACACAACAATCTCCCAAAGAAAAAGAAAACATGCGCCATATTCTCTCTTTCGATTTTTTATTTCCAAATGAAAGAGAGAGGAAAAGACATTAGCAAAGGTAACCAATGGACTAGCTGTGGATGACGTTTTGCTTTCTTTACTGGTGAAGTGGGCTCGTTTGTAACCTATGGTCGAATCCTAGAGCGGATTTCCACTATACCAGCTAAAGAGATACGCCGAGTAATAATAAAATTATCCATTAGATGACAGCCATAAGGCTTAGGCCTACCTGTGGCAATTCCGAAGGACCAGATGCTCCAACATTAAAGAGCCTATAAAAATTAACCTAAGAGGTTTTGATATAATGGTTAAATGACCCAGGACTAAGGCAAACGCGACAGCAATAAGCCTTTGCGTTGAAGTGAGATATATAAATAGAAATTTGCACAAAGATACTTTCATTGTCATGATCGATTAACTTGGATAGTACTCTTAAGATACTTGATATTTCTCTACATAATTGCAAATGTTTACAGCAAGAATGGACTACAAATGCCATACTAGGTCACTTTCCATGGCGTCTAATGCACAACAAGAACACCAAACTTAACCGATTGAGAACCCTTTAATCATCATATATCCTTTCTCCTTATTGCTTCTCCCCTTGCATCTGACATGCAGTTATGGAAATTTTATTTGCCTGATCTGAAGGACTGAAGAAATCAAATACAAAGTAATTTCTTAGCCTTCAGCATTTTTCCCAACTTCTCCCGGTTAGTTAGAATAACTGGGGGATCAAACTCAACCTCAAAACATGTAGATGACTCAAGTACCACTGAATCACTCATTGGTACTCAAAGCTTTCTAACTCAACCTTCTATTTTGTAGTTTCCTATCATGTAATAACTAAACCGAGAATAATCAAGGTATCCGGTAAACATTAACAAAAAAGAAGGTTGTGACAACCAACTATCGACAATGCTTCCAGCTCCTTTTCCTCCACAAATCGTAGGCCATAACTTTTAAGTCAAAGCCTAAATGAGTTGCACCACAATCCAGCAAAAAGTAACTGCTACATAAAATCAAAACATGTAACAAGTAAATAATAATCTTATGGCAGAGAACATGGTCCACTTCTATTTGCAATCAGTGCAAAGAAAGAATCGCCTAGACCAAAATGGGTCCTAAACAGCAGTATTTTCACAAAAAAATAAAAAAATACTTTGCTAATAGTTGGACCAATCTCCAAAAATAGAGCACGTTCCTTAAAATGAAGTGGCAAGTCTGTCAGCGAAATATTTCTGTGGACACGAGTATATACAGTCATACATCAAAACATTATTTAAGAAAGACTTAAGACAACTTTGATAGGAACAAAGCACAAATATAATAATAATAACAATTATAATATCAGAAATAACAATCTTGCATGTCAGTTTGGTCGAACTCATTTTCAAAGTAGGGCGAAGTCATTTTCATGAACTCTCCAAAAAGGATAGCTTCCTACTTTTATCATTTGACAATTTCACAAGAAACTAAGACAGGCAACACAATTCAAATCAGAATCAAGGATCTAGCAAGTTTAAATGTCACAGAAAAAAAAAAACTCCTACTGAAGCTTGTTTCACTTTCATACTCATTTAAGGATATCAATAAGCAATTAAAGATGTATTGTGCATACGACAACAATAAAATCAATTCAAATGATAATTCATAACAGATTTGAATAATTACAAGTGATAGTGGCAAACTGGTACTTAGTCCAAGTGATAGTGGCAAAATGGCAATCATGTTGTTCCCTTGAAAGCTTTATAGGTGGTTTGTCAATTCCATTTTCGGAGCAGAAGCTACAATATAGGAAATTGCATGTTTGTAAAGTTTACTGATGCTTTCTTAAAGTTTTATCAAGCATACTGAGAAGGGCAATTAGAATCAAAAAATAAATTAGTTTTATTTTGATACAAAACAAAGCTTAGTTCATCTTAACCTTTCAAGGAAACAAAAATTGGTTTGCTGTACCAAAGAATATATCATCTAGGAAACATACAACCATAAGTTTGTAGCCGAAATAAGGCAATTTTTATCATCATGAACATAAAGCACATTTGTTGGTGCACTTGAGAGTCGATAATCCTTGTCCCATGGTTTTCCAGATAAGCCCCATTGAGGACGAAAATACGAACTATGCAGGGTGGATAGGTTTAACTTCATTTGAAGAGTCTTAACTTTAGCTAAGTTTATTACAGGGAAAAAGCGATCACAGTAAAAATTAATTGTTGTCAGTCTAAGAATAATAATAAAATCAACACCACAACAAGGCAGTAGTTTTATGCATGAAATCACTACAGCAGGGCATGAGCTGCCAACATGAGAGGCCAGGGTTTGGATCAGTAAGAAAACACCAAGAATTGTTTTTTAGCCTCCCATAAGAAGCCATTTCCAAGTCCTTAATCTAGATCAGAAAAATTTTCAACCCTCAAATCTGTAAGAAAAAAGGGAAAAAAAATGGAGAAACTTGTATTGCACCTGCAGATATTTCACCTAAAAATTTGAGATATACTAGATCTTTTATCTTAATCTTGGATTTTTCAATCCTTAATCTGCCCATAATGTGATATGCACCAAGAATCGATCTCAAAAGTCAAGCCATCAATGATTTTAGATATCCTAATTGAGACACGATTAACAAATCAAAAGTGCTCAGTAGTGCAGTGTACCAACCTTTTTTCAAAAGAGTGACGTGACGTGCAGAGTCGTGTAAGAGTGAAAATACAAATTACGCAGATTCAAAATAGTATATTATCCTGATATTCAAACACTAGTGGCACAGAGTGTTAAAATAATCTGTGTAATGACTTCAAGCCATGATCTGACCACAGGCATGAGTAAGTTTGCAATCCCTAAGTATTAACAAAAAAAGAAAAAGACATATAGCTACTCAAAACAAGATGTTCATTTCTGTTTAAACATGATCAGCTTATGAATAGGGATTAAACAAGAAAATCCTATCACCCACAACTTTGAACATGGATATTAAAAGATCGTAATAGCATCTTCCACCACAACTATGATAATAAGTCCACGGACACATTAAGGAGTACAGCATAAAACTAATACCACACCATCATTCAAGTTTTCAACAAATACCTATACCTATATTTTCAATATCATCGTTTCAGCAATAAGGGATAAGGAAATCTAAGGTGAGCCAAGACCACAAGGACTTCCACATGCTGGCTGGGTCTAAATCTTTCATCATGTTATTTTTTAAATTAATTTTCCCTTTTTTACTATCTTCCTTCTCTGTTCCTCTAATATCTTCCAAATTATTTTTTATGACTACCACAATTTGTTCTAATCTTCTTCTGAGTAAGGCTGAGGAGTAGCACGTCAACAAAGCGCTAAACATAATAATTCTAAAACCAAATTACTAAAGTTGAATCATAATCTAAGAGGAGAAAAAATCATTTGCCCTCTGATATTGGTTTAAGTTGTTTGAAGAAACTGATGTTCTAGTGGAATATGTGGAGTTAGCATGTTTAATTGTGTACAACAGTATAAAACAAATTGAGTTTGTCCCAAGGAAACATTCTAGTGGTAATGCCTTGAGATCCTTGTAAATGGTCTCAGGTTTGGTCTCTGCTGATAGGATTCAACAATTTATGGAAAGGGATAGAGCTACTTCTTGTTGTGTAGCTCATCCAATGGAACAAAACACAAAAAATGAATAAGTTCAGACAACCTGTACTTGGAATGTTGAGGATATTTCTTAGGCACATGCATCTATACACAAAATAAGATATAATAAGTTTATCTAGGAAATCAATGGCTGACACATCATATATGATGGCTACAGTTCAGAAGTAATCATACCTACAGTTAAATCTAAAACCTCAACCCTAGAAACTGTAGCAAAACAGAGAGGAAAACAATGAAGAAATCCCCCCCTTCACTTTTAGCCATTTAACCAAGGAATAATTTGAAATACATTAAACTTGTATCATAATTTTAAATTTTCTAAACTTTTTATTGTCTATAATGTGATTTAAAAGATACTTGGACAATGATTAACAAATCATAAGTTCTAAAAATAAAACTTTAGAAATATATTCATCTAGTGCATAAATGGACAATACATTCATAGTGATTTTATATTGAAACAAGTGAACTTCTCACAGATTGATAATTATATTTACAGTTAAATAGTACAGCTGATACCTTCATGTCTTGCTCACTACATTTTATTGAGTGAAAGGTCCAAACCATCATTTTGCATACCAAAACTGCAAACCAAAAGCAAACAGCAAATATATAGTTTCCCAGCAACCCAGAAAGCAAAGACAGAAAATGAATATTCAGCACTTTTAAATAGCCATTTGAATTCTCAAGGATATAGACAAAACTTCTAACAATAAACGCAAGCATACATGTAGACAAACATGCACAGAATAAATTTAAAAAGAAAACTCGTACAATGTGTAGAAAATCTTAAATCAAGTAAAGCAACTTATGGTAATAAAGGAAATTTTCACTAAGATATCTAATAAGCCTGACATTATAAAATATTCCATTTCCTGAACTCCAAAATATAGTGACCAACTGTCAAACATTGCCACCTAAACTTTATGTACTAATGTTTTAGCAAACAAAGTTAGTTTTCGTGAAAGCAAAGGGAAGCTATTTGTTGCAATTACCTTTTACTTTTTCAATATCATATAGTTACCAAATATACTTTCTTATGATGGCATTTGACTTATTTGAAAAGCCAAATATCACAGAAGTTGCATTTTGAAAGCAGAAACTAGAAGCAAACAGTGCCCTAAATTTTCAAATCAACCTCATTTTCCCAGAGTTCACACAATTTTATATGCATATCAATAGATAAACCAGAGACAGAATGAGAAACATACAGGCCCTACATGCATATTGATTGATAAACTAGAGAGAAGGAGAAATATACAGGCATAGGAAATACAGTCATCCACTAGAGAAACAAGTACTGAGACAGAACCATGAATTTATTAGAACCATGAATTTATTAGCCTGCATTTGCAATAAGGAAAAGGCAGCATACTTGATAAAATTAGATCTCATAATCTAAATATTAATGTGAACCGTATATCAAGTGGTAGAATGAGCTTTCTTACTGATGCTACTCTTTTCAAGTTAGTAACCATCTAGTTATATGACAACTGCAGTTTTAGCTCACAAAAGTATGGACTAACTGTTTATGGATTAGGTAAGTTCATGGAAGATAACAAGTTTTTGTCTGAGCAGCAGTCGAAGAGCTCGTCAATCACCAGTAGTCACGACAAGAGCAACTTCCGTCCTGAAAATGATGGAACCGATTCATATCTCTGATAATTATGTCTCGCTTTACAATATTTGATATTAACTTTATTACAGAATGGCAGTCTGCACATATTCGGAGATTTTTTATGATACGAATATGGCTTGTTGATGGTGTTCTAATTAGACCAAAAGCTAGAGCCAGTCTTTCACTGTGTACCCATAGGCGGCGCTCCTTCTCATCATCATCCACATCAAGCAAAACAGCATTATGGTAAGGAACATAACCTGCCTTCCTGGTTTTCATATTCAACCACTCAAGCATAGCATTAATCACTTTTATGTCAGCATGTAAGTTGTCCCCCACAGAGAAATAGTGAACAGCTCCTTGGTTCTCGATCCAACTTAAGCCTGGCTCTTTCCTTACTCCTTTCTGTTTCATGTTTTTTCTAACAGAAGCTACATTACCCCACCTCCTTGCTGTTGCATATATATTTGATAATAACACATGGGTTGCCTCATCTTGGGGATCAACTTGAAGAACATGTTGCGCAGATATTCTCCCAAGCTCAACATTATTATGGATGACACAAGCCCCAAGTAAGGCACGCCACACCATAACACTGGGCTCAAATGGGATTTCTTCAATCAACCTTACAGCCTTATCAAGATGGCCTGATCTCCCGAAAAGCCAGACCATACAAGTGTAATGCTCCACACATGGTTCAACACCATACTCCTGCACCATAGATTTGAAATAAGTTTGTCCCATATCCAACAGTCCGCTATTGCTACACGCTGATAGTACACCAACAAAAGTTAACTTGTTTGGTTTACAGTCTGTTTCCTGCATCCTCTGAAAAATTTTCAGAGCTTCTTCACCAAGACCATGCATGGAATATGCTGAGATCATAGCATTCCATGAAATTTCATCACGTTCCGTAAGCGTGTCAAAGACTAAGCGTGCATCTCTGATGCTTCCACACTTGGCATACATATCAATTAAAGCATTACCAACCACAGTATCCTTGCTGCAGACAGTTTTCACTGACAAGGAATGAATCTGAATTCCCGGTTCCATGGCTGCTAAACTAGCACAAGCACGGAGAGTGCTGGAGAATGTAACTTCAGTGACCTGAACTTGGCATTCAAGCATAGTTTTAAATAAACATAGCGCTTTTTCCCCATCGCCTGACTGCACATAGCCAACAATCAATGTGTTCCAAGTCACCTCATTTCTGTTCGGTAATTCCACAAATAGTACCATCGAGTGCTCCAATCTTCCACATTTAGCATACACATCCATTAGGGCATTTGAAACAAACACATTTATATCCAAACCTATCTTAAATACAAGGGAATGTATTTGCTTCCCTAAGTCAAGACTCTCCATAGTTGCACATGCTTGCAGCACACTAGCCAACGTAAATTCATTAGGAAGGATAAAAGCTTGCCTCATACGACAGAACAGGTCCACAGCCTCTTTGCTCTGGTTGCTCTGAGCATACCGTCCAATCATGAAACTCCAAGGAATCACATCAATTTTGGGTATCTCCTTAAACACCCTTAATGCACCATGACCATCTCCAGACTTAGTATACAAGTCAAGCAAGCCAACACCCACATAAAGATCAGGCTCATAACAAGTCTTCAAAGCACATCCATGTATGCTCTTCCCTACACCGAAGGCCTCTATTCCAATACAAGCTTTAATCACACCCGCAAATGTGAAATGATTAGGTTTGAAACCAACCATTCTCATCTGTGAAAAGAGTCGCAAAGAATCTTCAAACCAACCATTCTCAGCATAACAAGCGACCATCCCAGTCCAAGAAACCATATCCTTGAGAGCAATAGCATCAAAAACTCGCCTTGCAAAGCCAACATAACCGCAAAGAGAATAGGCATCAATAAGAGAAGTAGCAACAAAGGCATTAGAATCATGACCAAGCTTATAAATGCAAGCATGAATGCAATAGCCCAACTCAGCCCACTCCATACGAACAAGCAACTTCAGTATGGTAGTAAAAACAAAAGGATTAAGTTCGTGACCTTCTCTATGTAATCTAGAAAACAACTCAACTGCGTGAAGCAACTGCAACGATTGCGCATGACCCTGAATTAGAGTGACAAACGACACCGTGTTTCGGTGAGGCATTTCATCGAACATTTTAATAGCATCAGATAATGCACAAGATTTTACATAAAAGTCGAGGAGGATATTGCGAGCGAACAAGTCTAGGCAATTACCGTTTTTAAGAATGTGGCAGTGAAGTGCCTTGCCCATAGCTTGGTCGCTGGTTTGGATACAATGTCGCAGCATAGCACCATATGCATAAAAATCTATGGCTGCTTGGGCCAAACATGTCCTCCAGTTGTATCTTGAAAATTTTTCGATTGTTGATGGCAATCTGATCATGCATGCCCTTGTTTTTTGTTTTAAAAAAAAAAGTAAAAAATGAGATAAAATAAAATTTAAAACATTCGAAAGGGAAATTTGGAATGATGAAATAACCGGCTCATAAAAACGCTGCGTATTAGAGAGACATCTCAAGTCGACGGTGTGAAAAAGAAGGATGAAATATTTTGGCTCCCTAGATTTTGACAATATTAAACTATTTCATCTTTTACTTTTATATTAAACTATTTCATTTTTTATTTCATTAAACTATTATATTTTCTGTTAAGTTTTTTATTAAATTTATATAAAATATTTATAATATTCTCAATTTTATATTAAATTTTTTATTTATTTTACCATTTTTTATGCCCTTATGAAACTAACCCCAAATATAATAATCCATCAATCAAAACTTTAAACATCCATTTGCAAAAAATATGTCACAGAATAGAGAAGAAGCCTGTCCGTTAAACTAAGGATGAATATGGTTTTCGAAATAATTTAACTGAATTAAAGAATCAAATTGAAACTGTATCATTATTATTGTATTCACGTTTTGACTCATATAATTTTATGATTTTACATATTAAAATTTATCAAATAAATTAATATGTGTACAAAATAGATTTTTATATAAAATCACATTTGAACTCACTAAATTCGGTGAAATCAATTTTACGATTTTTCACCCTCGTGATTATCTTTGATTATTAGTCATTATTTAATACATTTTATGTAGTACTTATTTGTATATTTTGTCTTGTCAACTTTAAATATGTGATGGACTTGAACTTTTTTTTTTGTGTATTTTAATGTTATAATATGGGATATTAACTTGAATATCTTTTATGAATAGATTATCTTATAATCTTTTTAATGTAATTTTATGTACATTAAATTTATAAAATATCTTATTTATATTTTTATATATGTAGAATTTAATTTGTATACTATATATATATATTAAATGATATTTTATTATATCATGAAATCTTATGATTTTACCATGTGAGTTTATAAAAAAATGAGTTTGACAATCTTGATTAGTACCACCGAAAAAATAAATAAATTTTTTTCAAGACCCCATTGAAATTGACTTAAATCTAAATAAAACTAAATAATTGATATATATATATATATATATATATATATATATATATATATATATATATATATATATATATATATATATATATATATATATATATATGTTTTGTGTTTGGTTTGTTTTTTGTTAGGTGTTTTTTTTAGAATTTTTTGGTTGGTTTAT
>CATIWR010496795.1:0-10423 GCA_949677035.1 Omphalea diandra | reverse complement strand
TGAATGAGGGAAGAAATAACATCGTCTATGAACTAATAGCAACTCTGAAAGTGAATTCAAACTCTGTTTCAACTGAATTCATTCACACATCCTTATAATTTTTGGGTCAACAATTATTTTTAATCCATAAAAAATAAGCGGCTTGTATCCGTATGCCAAATTTCATTTACAGGTTGACTAAAATCTAATCCTCAGTTGTTTTTTTGTGCAAACACACATCAATCATATCCACTCATTATCCTCTCTATATGGTGAGGTGGCTGCATTTGAGTCTGTTGCTGTACTTGTGGTGTTGCCTTCTTTGGCTCCTCGAGTAAAGGCAAACTCAGAAACCAGAGTCAAGTGATCGCTTCCCAGTTTCTGTACAATCACCGAATCATGGGGTTAGATTCAAATGTAGACACATTTGCAGTCACAGACATCGTAATTTCATATATAACTAACAATTCTGTATAAGCACACCTTTATAAGAGTAACAATGTCATTTAAACATATTGTAAAATTGCCATGCACAGATAGTCTCATCTTAACAAAGTATTTGTGTCACTAAGGGACATCCTACCAGTAAAGGCCTTAGATTTCCTATAAGGATGTATTGAGTTTGAATCCTGCAAATGGGGTTGAAGGGGTTTATGGGAGAGGGAGAATGATCCCCCATTCTGTAGCTCATCTAATGGGATGAAAGAGAAGAGAAAAAAGAAAACAAAGCATCTGTCATTATGTAATTACTACAATATTAATAATCTAATACCATTACAAATGCCCCTACAAATGAAAGACAGAATTTTGCTTCTTTTTCACAATGATTGAAAAACCAATTTAGTAAGAACACACACACTTACGTGAACATATAACGATGTCCCAACTAACAATAAGTAAATAACTAAAAGCGTGTTCTTGATGGCTTTATTTTATAAAATTCATTCAACTGAATTTAAGATTCTGTCTTCTGCTCAGCTGACAGGGAGCAGCCCCAGTATCATCAGTTCCTTGGAAGAGAAATTGTGTTTTTCATTAGTTGGCTCCCATAGCCGACAAGTGGAGAAGGACATCCTTGGCAAGGAGACACACAAATAGCAAAGGCTTAGGATTTCCATCAAGAGTTTTCAGGTTTAGTGCATAGGAATTGGAGTGGCTGGTTTATAGGAATGGGCTACGAAGATACCACTGAAGTCAATGTCATCTATAGAGCCAGTACATCATAAAAAATCAATGAATAGAGAGGAGAATAAAAATTAGCACCATAATCCTAATAAACTGCTCAGCAAGAATAAAAATTAGCACCATACTCTGAATAAACTGCTCAGCAAGAATAAAAATTAGCATCATACTCTGAATAAACTGCTCAGCAAGACATAGTTGATGCATTTGAAGAGACAAGAAGACTACTAATTTTTCTAAGGTGGACCAATGATTCAAGTTGCAGAAAACACCAGTATCCTCTATTAGTTGCTTACCCAAGAAGAGAGAGAGAGAGAGAGAGAGAGAATGCGAATTACTTCACTCAGAAAATTTAGGTCAGTTTATAACTGAAATAGCATCAGATGGTGGATATTGTGATCTCCAGATTTCTTACCTTGGATGGAAGGCCTCTTGTTCTTCTGAGAATATGAAATGGAAGAGTATCCAGAACTCGTATAGGTACTACACCATCTGAGTACCTGTGTCAAATGAAAGCATTGTCATAATTTCATCATTATCATTGTAACCTCAGCCTATTAGAAGAGATATTTACCATAAATAGTCAACGGTGCCAAGAAACTTTGAGTGATAGGATGTAGCTAGAGGTTCACCATTGAAGTCCCTTGTTCTTGTAGAGCCCTCAAAACTCTATAGAACGAATTCCACAAATTATCAATAACATCACTGATAAGATGCAAACGAGAGCCTCCAAAAAAAAGCAGCAGTAGAAATTTAGATACCTTAACTGTGGCATAGGAGCTGCTAAGCTTCAAAGGATGCATAAGCAACTGACAGTCTGGGTTGCCAGTTGCAAGTTTAACCTCTCCATCGGTCCAGCAATTATTCAAAAATCTGAAATGAAAAGCATTAGAAGTACATTTTATGTTGTTACTAAACTCTAATTACTTGAACAAGAAGTAAATACACTGGTTACATAGCATTTTGTGCAAGAGAGGAAACACAAAAGATAAAGACAGATAAATGAAAATCTGAAATAAATAAAAAGTTTTTTAAGAGCTGCAGCACCTTAATCCAAAATGGTAACATGGCTGAATGTCACACGAATAATTAATTCTAAAAATAGGATCATAAAACATAATATAAGGCCCCAAATTACTAAGTATAAAAAGGAAAAAAAATCATCATCAACAAAAGTAAAATTTAGCAAATTATGTCCTAGTTGTGTGACTTTAACCACAAGTAACAGCCCAACATCCTAACATGAAAAAAAAAAGGAAAAAAAAAAGGAAGTAACCTATTGTTAAAATACCTGTCCATCAAAGATAACGGATTCTGCATTTCTTTCTTGACACCAAAAACTTGCGTAGGGTGACAATTCCTCTGTCCAGACAGCTCTCTTCTGTCATATAACATAATATTCAGCTGCAAACAGAACATATCCAATTTCAATAAAGAACCTAATTTAATGTTTGATTGGCAATAAGAATATCATAAATAAATTTTTTATAAACATTATAACTTCACAATCAAGAACCTTGTATTACAGAATTACATTAAAGAACTTAAAAAAGCTGTTTACCTCAGATGAAGCCATGAACTTGTATATCGCGCTCTGCCAATAAGCAGGTTTTGTACCATAAGAAGTATGATGTAACCACAATAACAAACACAAAAAAGAAACAGGATTTGTAATGTTGCACCTGAGGAGTGCTATTGAAATCACCAGCTAGAACAATGGGTATATTACCCCATTTCTCTGCAAGGATCTTTGCCCTTGATAGTAGAAAACAAATCTACAAAACAAATTATTCATTAAAACAACTGAACAAAGTGTGGCTGCAGACTGAGAATTTAATGATAAATGCAAAAAAATGGCAGCAAAAAGAACAATCGGCAGTAAAATCCAAGCTGCAGCTTATTTGATTTTAGCCAATATTTTAACAATCAAATTACCATAAGTTGATTTCTAAATAAATGATGACTGATATGCATGTCGTTATCTCATGAACCTTTCACTACAATAGATTTGGAGAATGAAAAAAAAAATGCAAGAAAAGTACATATAGGTGTTAATGACACTGTATTAACATATAAATTATATGCACTTAGGCACTAGCTACCCAACTAATCAGACACACACAAACACTTTTCATTTGCTGGTCCACCTTGTGAAGCATTGAACAAAATCCGCTTTCAATAGTAAAGAATTTTTTTCTTTACAAATTTTACAAAGTTCAATGCCTCAATCAAAAGAAATATATAGCAAGAAGGATATTCTTTCATTTTGAACAATAGGTGCTCTACTAGCTATTGATTGTGAGTATTCTGAACAGACCTCCACCATTGCTTGGAACTATTCCCAAGCAAGAGATCTAGGGCATATCCTTTCCCAGCAAGTATAATGTCTAAAATTGTATTCTGGGCGGTTACCCCATTTTAATAATTAAAAAAGCACATCATTTAAGGGAGTAATATTCAAGCAACATTATTTTTCTAAGCTCACTTCAATATGAAAGTTATACCATTCTCAGTTTCTGCATTAAATGCAGATATGGGCATAAAGTGACTACTTACTTGACCTAATTTAACATCTCCACGACTTGGATTATAAAGCACATGGATGTTACCAACCAGTAACCTTCTTGACTCAGCTTTGCAAATCTACCTGTATGAAAGAAGTCAGACATGGAATAGAGAACAGGATATTGTTGACAAGATATACTATCTTGATGCATAATAAACACAGAGAAATGAATCAACTTAAAAAAAAAAATAAGAGAGAGA
This sequence comes from Omphalea diandra, assembly GCA_949677035.1. NCBI lineage: Eukaryota > Viridiplantae > Streptophyta > Magnoliopsida > Malpighiales > Euphorbiaceae > Omphalea > Omphalea diandra. The sequence goes on along the minus strand of CATIWR010496795.1, from coordinate 6,496 downwards.
GAAGGAAAAGGAGGATATTTACTACATGCAAATTAATGTCTATTGCTGTGAGAATGGAAATGCAGAAGTCCAAAACCTAATTTTCTTGATAGACAATAGACTAGAAAGAATTAGAGAGTTGAAAAGAAAAAGACATATGCATAATGCTATAATATTGCTATAATAACCATTACCCGCATAATGTCTTTCTTAAAGAAGCAAAAAAATTTTCAAAAATATAATCCATAGAATATGCAACATGCAACATGATAGATAACATAAGGTCAGATGCAGCACAGAAATTGATCATACAAAGATTACCTTGGGGACTCAGACTTTTTGTTCAAACATAGGTCAACAATGTAGCATGTCTATATGACAGCATATTCATCAGTTAGTTACTCAAGTCAGCAAAGAATAGCTAGTTTAGCCAAGAAACGAACATTCTAAATCAGTACAGTGAGAGAATGTAACATAATCAATTATTAATCTTTACGTCAGGTTCTGACCATACACAAAAGAAGTCAACGCAATTTTTTGCTTTCTTGTTCACTAGCTCTAACCAATTTCAGAATTGAATGAATAACGAATGAAAACATTGAACAAAACCTAAAGATATCGCAAGGACATCTAATTGCCACTCTACAACAAAATATAGCAGCATATAATTGATGTTTCTGAATTGCTACCTCAAAAACTGAGAGCTGGGCAACATTATCTCGAAGACCAAGCCTCTTAAATTCAATGCTCTCTCCCTCTAACAATCGAAAACTAATTTGGAATAAAAAAAATTATCAAAAATTTTGCTTTTAAACAAAGTAATCTAAAAGCAATAAAAAAACAGACGGTAGTGTCCTTACTTATCAGCTTTCCAGAGCATGGCACAACCATCAATATGATCTCCAGTACGCCGCTGCCATAGTGAGTAATTCATTTACAGTTCCCCAAAAAAAAAAAAAAATGTAAAACACCAACATAATTCTAACCTTATAAGAACCAGCATATCCTGCTTTCTCCATAACCTTCAAAAGATCAAAATACCTATCCACCTCCTAAGATAACCACAAATGAATATATTAATTTCAACAAGCGATGCTACGATAATCAACACTTTAAAAGAATAAAAACTAAAAAGATAAAGAGCATACTTGCAAACAAATAACGTCAGGGTTCCATCCAACCAATTCTTTGCATATAACCCTTTTGCGATGTGGCCATTTGAGGTAAAGAGGGTCCACATTTGCGTACAAATCTTTGTGTTTGGAAGCGTTTCTGTCCCCCAATATATTGTACGACACCATCCTAAACTGTTCTTTTTCTATTTATACCATGAAGAGAAAACAGTATACAAATTAATCAAATCTCAAAATGTAAAAAGCAATAATAAAAACGAGAAACAGAAAGTTGCATTAAAGACAAACAATTAAGTATATACCTTGAGATGATTGTGGTTGATTATGAGCTTCGACCCAGTGGCGGGTAATTTCAAGAGAAGGCCGAGTATTATACCACCGGCGGCTCGAGGAAGCAGAAGACGTGGATGATGAGGAATCACCAATAGGGCCAATAGCGAAGCAGGGGATGGTAACATTGGTGGTGGGTTTGGAGAAGAATGAGGAAGAAGATTGGCAATTGGTTGTGCCAAGGACGAAGATGGGGGCGCGAGGGGCGAGCCAAGAAGAACTGGTGCTTCCCATTGGCTGTTTCTTGGAAGAAGAAACAAGAAGTGGAAATAGAGGGAGTGTGGGAATTATCAATCGTACATTGAAGTATGGATAAGAAGCTTAAGAAGTGCCCGTAAAAGGTTTAATTTCCTCCATGGTCTATTTGATGCTAATGAGGTTTGGCAGACTTCGGAGGCTACTCTGGGGCAAATAGCTGTGGACTATTCTTCTAATTTGTTTCATTCTGGTGGGTCAATAATTAACAATGAGATTCTATCTAGTATTTAGCGGAGGGTTTCTGTGGCTCAATCAGGATCGCTTCTCCAGCCTTTTAAGGCTGAGACGGTTAGTCTTGCCTTATTCCAAATGGATCCCTTAAAGGCCCCGGGTTCGACCGGCTTTCCAGGTTCGATTTATATGCACAACTGGGATATTGTAGATAATGATATTACTGCTGTTTGTTTATCGGTTTTAAATGGCATGCCTTTCCCTTAAATTTTTTTAATCTCCAAAGTGACTAATCTGGTTCGTATGTCTAATCTTCGTCCTATGAGCCTATGTAACGTGATTTATAAGCTGGTTTCCACAGTTCTAGTGCACAGGATGAAGGCTGTCCTCCCTGACTTAGTTTCAGAGATACAGAGTGCTTTTGTTCCTAACAGACTTATCACTGACAATGTCTTTCTAGGAGTTGAAGCGATGCATGCTTTAAAATTAAATGAGGCAGGCTGTTCTGGCATGGGGGCTACTAAGCTTGATATGGCAATGGCTTATGACAGATTAGAATGGAGATTTATTGAAGCTGTGTTAGTTGCTCTCGGCTTCCCTAATCAGTGGTGTAGGCTGATCATGAGATGTGCTACTTCAGTAACATATTGTCTTGTTAAATGGCTGTATTATGGGGGATGTAATTCCACAGAGAGGGGTTCGACAGGGTGATCCTTTATCACCGTACTTGCTTATTCTTTGAGCAAATGTCCTATTGCAAGGTAAATTACATGGGTTAAAGCTGGCTCCTTCTGCTCTAGAGATTACTCATCTTTTCTTTGCAGACGATAGTCTCTTTTTTCGTAAGGCCAATCCTGCAGAGGCTTCAGAGTTTAAGGGAAGTCTTTTACTATATGAAGTGGCATCTGGGCAACTTGTTAATCTTGAGAAGTCTTCCACTTTTTTCTGTGCCCATGTGTCTGATGCATGGAGGGCACTGTTTACAAGTCGGTTAGGGATTGGCGCAAGGAACTTCCTAGGTAATTATCTTGGTTTGCCGTCCATTATACGCCGATCCAAAAAAGCTGCTTTTAAGGCTGTCAGGGACAAGTTTCGGAAGCGTTTAACGGCTTGGAGAGGCAGATTGTTTTCCATGGGAGGGAAGGAGGTTTTGATTAAGTCTGTTATGCAGGCATTGCCAGCTTAACACTCTGAGTGTATTCCAGATACTTCGCTCAACTGCTGATGAACTGCAAAAAATTATGAATTCTTTGTGGTGGGGGGATGTTGCTAGTGGCAAAATCGTATTCATTGGGCATCATGGGAGAGACTTAGTGTTGCAAAGAAAAATGAGGGCCTGGGTTTTCATAGCCTCAAGGAATTTAACTTAGTTATGCTTGCAAAATAATGTTGCCTCCTCTTGACCAATAGTTCTTCACTGACAGCTAGAGTTCTCAAAGCTAGATATTTTCCTAATTCTAGTTTGCTGCAAGCACAAGCAGGACCAAATTCTAGCAATAGTTGGTGGAGCCTTGTTGTTGCCATCCCTTTACTTAGTAAAGGTCTTTGTTGGTGCGTGGGTAATGGTAATTCAATTTTTGTTTGGGATGATCCATGGGTGCCGATGCCAGATTCATTCATGTTGGTGACACCAAAAGTTAATGGAGCTACAAAATTGAAGGTTTCTAATTCGTTCAAAGATAACAAATGGGATAATGATTTACTTAATTCCACCTTTCTGCTAAGGGATGTTGAATTGATCCATTCTATTCCATTGAGTTTATCTCCTCAGTCGAGTCGATTATCTTAGTTTTTCACAAAAGACGGTTTGTATACAGTGAGATCGGGTTATAAGGTGGCAATGGCTAATCTGAATCGGGATAGTGCAACGGGGAGTTCAAGTTCGACCTTTTGGAATGATTTATGGTCATTGAATATTCAGTCTCGCCAATTGATATTCATGTGGAGGCTTTGCAAAGGTTTCCTTCGTACAAAACTTAATTTAATAAACAAGCATGTTGATATTGACAATCGATGTGTTTTTTGCCAAACGGCCCAGGAGGATGAGTTGTATGTGTTTTTGCGGTGTGAATTTGCTCAGACATTTTGGAGTGCTTCCCCATGTGGCACATATGTTTCTACGGTGCATGTGGCGTCTATACCCTAGTGGATCACGCAGGTATTTCATTCTATGGATAAACGGTTAAGAGAGCTCTTTGCTGTGTTGCTTGACTCCTTGTGGTGAGCTAGGAACCAAAAAGTTTGGGATATTGTGGAGCTTGAGCCTAGGGGAATAGTCAATAGAACGATAGTGAGCTTTGGTAAATTCTAACAGGCTACTGGCACAAAGAAAACTATTATTCGAAGTGGGGTCGGTGTTAGCACTGTCGTGTCTGTTTCTCGGTAGACTAGGCCACCTTTGGGTTCTTTTAAATTAAATGTTGATGCAGCTTTGGATGATGGGCAGTAACGAGAGATAGTTAGTGCAGTTATCAGAGATGATTCAGGATATGTTATGACAGCCACGAATGCTCCTTTACTAAGTTTTGCTGACGCTTACACAATGGAGATGTTGGCTTTAAGGGATGCTCTCATTTGGATGCATGGTACTGCATGGCTGGTTTCTCATGTGGAAATAGATTGTATGGTGTTGGTCCAAGTTTTAAAGCAGAGAAAGGCCGGGTTTTCACAAGCACATTTTATTCTCAAGGAAATTCATGAGTTGCTAGGCTGGAAGCAAATGCCAATTAAGAGCAATAACACGTAATAATTTATTACTGTTATATATATATATATATATATATATATATATGAAGCCTTTTTATTTCTTAAAAAAAAAAAAAAGCCATTTTATCAGTATATATGTTAATTATATACAATAATTAAGCAACTTATATTTATGAAAAATAGATGAAACATAATTTAAATGTCTTACATGATTATAGTATAAAATTTTAATATTTTGATTTATACTTATTAAAATTTTAATTTCTTTCACGTCTAATAACTTTTAAGATTGTAAAGCGAAGTTAATATTAAATTTATAAATAATATTTTAAACACGATAAGAAATTATATTATTTTTTGCTATAATTAGAATTAAGCATGAATTTATTATATTTAAAATTTTGAAATATTCAAATTAAACAAATTTCAATTCTTTAGAAAATTAAAGAATTGAAGTCAAACTGAATGAGACAAGGAATCAAATTAAATTGAATAAATAAATAGTATAGTTTGATGTAGTGGTTTAGTTTATTCAATTTAATTTAGTTTAATTCAATTCAAATCGATCCTTGATTTATTAATAAAGAATAAATAAAAAAATTAATACTTTTTAAAATTAAATTGGGTATTAAATCAGTTAATTGGATGATTTTTTTATTCAATTGATTCAAGTAATTCAATTCAATAATATATTTTAAAAAAACTAAGATAATATATAAATAATATTCTTAAAATATTTAAAATAAAAAGTATATTTAATATTTAACTTTTAAGTAAAAAATTTGTATTTAAAAATTAATTTTTTGACAAAATAATATAGTTTTAGTTTAAACAGTTTAATCTAATTTATCGATTTTAACTAATTTTTATAAAAAATTTAATTGATCTTTTAATGATTTCAATTATGATCTCTAGTTGAACTGACTATTAGTATTTTTTTCAATTTTATTAATTGAATCAACTGATTCAATTCAATCTCAAAAATACTGTAAATTTCAAACTAACTATACTCAAATCTATCCTAAATTTCACACATTAAATTTTTAAACTATCAATTTTATCTTTTTAAAATCAAATTGAAGAAAAAAATTAAACCAAGATCCAAATAAATGCCATTGGCAAACTGCCAATTAATGCAAGAGGTTTCTTCACTTTTAGTTGATTTTTTCATACCTCATAGTTGCTTTCATTTTTTTTCAATTAACTTGTACTATATATATATAGAGAGAGAGAGAGAGAGAGACGTTGTAATTGAGTATTTAAAAGAGAAGTAGAAATTCTAGAAGAATGAGCAGAAGACCTATTATTTTCAAATTCAGTGATTCTAGAAAGAAATTCAGACTTCATTTTAGCTTTTAATTTTAAGAAAGTGCAAAAAGTGAATTCTTAAGTATTTATAAAATTAATAAGTTATCAATATCAAAATCATTAGCTATTAGAGTACCTGCTTTTTTTTGTCTCTTAATAAAAAAAATAAATGTTTTATTGAGACATCTAACTTTATATGATAAAATTGTGTTATTTCTAATATTATTTGGTACTGAAGGGAAAAAAATTAGTGAGTTTGAATTTAACACTTATTTTTAATAGCCTCATATTTTACATAATATAATTTCAAATTGATTTTTCTTAACTCAGAATAAGTGAATTATTGCCATCAAATGATTTCTAAATACAAGATTAGTAAAATGGACTCAGGCTTTTTAGATTTCTTTCATTGAGTTTTAAGTTTTCAAAAGCTAAAGAAAATAACACAGCCACATTTATCTTATCTCCAATGGATAGCCTACGGCCACAAATATATATATATATATATATATATATATATATATATATATATATATATATATATATATATATATATATATATATATGGAGACCGACCGCTATTGAGGTGGGGTGAGTGTATGGATTTATAT
>CATIWR010496788.1:0-53917 GCA_949677035.1 Omphalea diandra | reverse complement strand
TAGGTTTGGAACAATGATGTTAGATTCTACCTTGTCAAAGATTCATCTGGTAGTCCAATTGCATACTTCTATTTTGATCCATACTCTCGTCCATCAGAGAAAAGGGGAGGTGCATGGATGGATGAGGTAGTTAGTCGAAGTCGGGTTTTATCACGCAATGGGACTGCTCCAAGGTTGCCTGTTGCCCACATGGTGTGTAATCAAACACCACCAGTTAGAGAGAAACCAAGTCTTATGACATTTCGAGAGGTAAGTTTACACCTGTCTGACTCAAAAGATCTCTTTTGTACTTAGGGATGCAACTGATATGTTAGACACACATAAGTGTTCAGATGCAATGATCTGTTGAAATATAGGCACGAGGAGACAACCATATCTCTGTGCAACTAAGACTGAGTTTTTTTCATTTCTTAAATGGGTTTATACTTTAGACACAAAATTACTATTAGGATGATGACTTGAAGTTTCTTCATGTTAATTCGTTGTTATAACTCTATACTGTTTTTAGTAATGTGAGGGGTGCTTTCTTATATAACTATCCTTGTAAGATCTCAGGCATAAGGAGTAAATGTGTATAATCATCACATTCTTAGCTAAATGAGGATCTAATGTAATTTACAATTACACATAAATAGCTTGGTTATTGTGGCAGTTATGTATATCATTTTGGAAAAAGCAATTATATTAGAGAATTCTGGATGTGTAAGGTGAGTGACACTGGCCTGATGCGTTCCTAGTTATGAGGATTGATGGCATTTCTGCAGGTTGAAACTGTCTTCCATGAATTTGGACATGCCCTTCAGCATATGTTAACCAAGGAAGATGAGGGTCTTGTTGCTGGAATTCGAGGAATCGAGTGGGATGCTGTTGAATTACCCTCACAGTTCATGGAGAATTGGTGTTATCATAGGTAATCTAATCCGAACCCTTTGATTGTGGATCATTTAGACAGTACAGTTCTTTAGAAGACTGAGCAAGGAAGAAGAAAAGGAGAAATAATATGCTGATTTCCCTTAAAAAATGGGTATATTAATGTGCTTAAAGGTACTGTGGTATGGTAGTGGTCAATATTGTTTGGATCTGATGGAAGCTGTAAATTTTCTATCTGGTTCTCTGTGTATTGGTTGGTAACCTCTGTTTTTGTTTTTGTTTTAGTCTGTTTACTTGTTAAAAAGATAATATTAAAAAAAAGGGCTGTTGTATGAGCAGCAGTGTACCACTTCAAACATGTAACCATGGGTTGATGTCACAGGCTTTTGAGCTGAGAGTGTTATTTCCAACGTCACAGGCTCTGCTGAGTTTGAGAAGTGACTTGAACTCGTCTTTGATTATAAAAGCTGAACATGGCTGCGTTCAAAGCTTGGCTACAATTCAATATAAACTTAAATTTTAGGAGTTCAAGCTGTCTTTCTTTTATTGTTTACATTAGTTTAATACCCAATAACAATTATTAATTGTTAATTATTAACTTGAAGGGGGCTGCTCCTCTTTTTATAAAAGGCAGTAGTAGGAATCAACAAGTTGTCAACACAAAAACTTTGTTCCCTTTTCTGGTGGGAGCACCTTCCTTGGTTTGTCAATGTGGGACTAAAAATCTTATGTTTTCATTATTTCTGTTCTACTCTTTTACCAGTCTTGTAAAGCAAACATCTGTAGATCCAGCAATTCATTTTTGACATATGAATTACAATTATGCAGATCTCACATAGTATAATTTATTATTAATTATAATTTAAAGATGATTTGCAGTTGAGAGATCTCATATCATAATTTAGAATTAATTCTTATTTGATCGAATAAAAAAAGGCTAAATCTTGACAACTTAAACTTGGCTATGTTTCAATTTATATCTAACATTAATTGAGTAACCAAACAAACTTAAACTACCCATAACTGAGCTTGTTCATGAACACAACTAAACCTATTCATGAATATATTTGAGCCAAGCTCATTTGTATTTATGTTTGTTCATTTATCGAACTAGCCAAAAATTTGTGTCCAAATTGATTCATTTAACTTGATGAATGAATACAAATGAGCTTTTTACAGAGCTCGTTCACGATATGTTTGCTGGGCGTACTAGTCCACTTACACCACTGCTAGGTTCCTGCTTGCCACCAGTGTAGGGCTATAGGTTCATGAGCAAATGCTATGTGATTGTAACTATTCTGATCTTCTGTTATGGCTTCATTTTCTCTTCGTTTTTTGATTTTATAAGCAGCATGCTATACTATATTTTATCATGATTAGTTTGAATATGTTAGTTTTCTCAAAAATTTCTTGGACAGTACAATTTTCAAACTGATGCAATGTGATATATTTACATATGTTTTCGGCAGGGAAACTTTGATGGGCATTGCAAAGCACTATGAAACTGGGGAAAGTCTCCCGGAAGATATATATTTGAAGCTCCTTGCTGCAAGGACTTTTCGTGCCGGCTCCCTTAGCCTTCGCCAGGTTCGTTGAACATGATGGTGTTTCCTTGAGCTTTTCTTCTGTAATTTATTTGGAAATTAGTTTGTAAAATGATGATTACATGTTTTCCTTGTGGCTGAGCAATATATTTCTCCCTTGCATATTATATATTGTGGCTAACTCTTCCCATTTTAACTAGTGAAAATGTTTTCTTTAAGAGTATATATGTTGCTTTTCAAATTGTTTTGAGATTGCTTATGTTGTCTTCATAATATTTCAGTTAAGATTTGCGAGTGTTGACTTGGAGTTGCACGCAAACTATATACCTGGTGGGTCAGAGTCTATCTATGATGTTGATCGAAGGATTTCAAAGAGGACACAAGTGATCCCACCACTTCCTGAGGATAGATTCCTTTGTAGTTTTAGCCATATATTTGCAGGTTTCCTTTCCCATCAATTTACTTCAATTTTTCAGCTTCAACTTTACTTAATTGCAAGCTTCCCTTTTGACCTTATTAATTTAGTTCTTTTTGTGAGTATTAGGTGGATATGCTGCTGGATACTACAGTTATAAGGTACTTATAGCGCTTAGTTGCAAAGTACATGCCATGACCCTTGTTCTAAAAGGATATACTATTGTTATGGTTGGTTTGGGAAGTTTTGACAGCCAAAATATTTGAGTGCCTCAAAAAATTATCTTCCCTTCCTCATTTCCTTTTGGACATTCCCCATGGGCAGCTAACAAATTTTGCTTTCTAGAGCAAACATACCCCAGCTTGTGTTTGCTCATATTCTTCCTTTGTCTATTTTCACTTCTTTTAATTAAAATAAAAGAAGAATTAGGCATTTTTTTCTTGCTTTCCTCTGCTTTCTCCTGCTTTTTAGTTATCATTTGTTGCATGCAAAATAAAAAATTCTTAATTGCAGTGGGCAGAGGTACTATCTGCAGATGCTTTCTCGGCTTTCGAGGATGCTGGATTAGATGACAGCAAGGTATGCTTTTGGAAAGTGCTTTTGTAGACTGACCACTTCTGCCTTGTTATTGATTTTGATTTTTTAATTTCTTTTCTCCTTTTCTATGCCTCATTTGATTGATTATTGTATTTGTGCTCACTTATGTTGAATTGAATTACCTGTTGAAAGATTCAATTGAATTTCCATTGAATGCGCAATATTGCCCGGAACATGCGATGTTATGATGATTACTTGAGGTGTGGTGAAGTCCTATTGATAAATATAATTTTTGGGTTATGGATATCAGTAAATGGAGATAGATGTGGGAATTCTGAGTAGGTTTGCGAGCATGATCTTTATCTTTAAGTTAGTATTCAGTACATACTTCCCAAATAGATGTTTGCTGTAAACATGTTAATCTTCTGTTCATTATGTTACAGTTGTTTAATGATGTTTATAGAAACCTATTTCTACTATAACCAATGAAGCAAAGCATCTTTCCTGTGCATACCAGCAGTATTGCTGGAAATAATTGAGCTTTATTATTGCTACAGGCTGTCAAGGAAACAGGGCACAGGTTCCGGGAGACCATTCTTGCTCTTGGAGGTGGAAAAGCTCCATTAGAGGTCAGACAATGGAAGTTAAACTTTTCCTGCCTACAACTATTATTATTATTAATTCTTCTCTTTGCAATTTGCTGATATGAAGTTTGGATAATTTATCTCGCTTTTGCCTCTGTTTAATTTGCCCTTCATATTTGGTTGATGTTTATTACAGTGTGTTGAAGATCGTCAACTAAGTTTTCTATGTTTTTTAATACTGTCATTCTTTATATATTATGATGCACATCCAGGTTTTTGTGGAATTCCGAGGGCGTGAACCTTCACCAGAGGCACTTCTTCGGCACAACGGCTTATTATCAGTTGCAGCCTCAACATGAGCATACTGGTTATCTGTATTCTTATATTCTGTGGGCATACTGTGTTTCTAAATGATGTAGGCTTGTTTATTAGACCCTTAAATTATTTCTTGTGCGCTTATTATGGGTGAACTTCACAAGGACAATTGCCTCTGTGGAATATTGTATAGACCTGGTGCAAAGAAATCATTTAAAATGAACTTTTAATTTAGACTTTCTGAAGTTAGTTGGAATTGTGATCCCTGTGCTGCACGTATAGGATTGAGCAGTTGTTATTTACTTGCAGAATTGCATATAGGTTTGAGCAGTTATGCTCGACATTTTAATAATCTCCTAATAAGATGCCCTAGGATGAGAATTGTATACTTTATAAACATTATTTGGCTTGAATAAGTGGTGGTGGTGGGAACCATTCAACTGAGATAATAGGGGTGTTGGTATTTGGCAAGGCAATCCAAATTTCATTTGCAACTCAGCCGGAGAACAGAAGCGGAAAAAAAAAATAAAAATAAAAAGAGTGGATGTGTTCAATAAACCATGATTTCTAATTTCTACTGTTATATGGTATTCTAAGAATTTTGTTTGACTGTCAAATCAAATCAGGCGGAAGTTTGTTCACTTCATCTTTGTTCCTCCTCACAATCAACTTCCCTCCTCCTAAGGGGAATGGGTAAGATCATCACACACTTGATAGATCATTTGAACTTCAGGATTTCAAAGTAGAGTTTCATTTTTGCATTTTATAAATCATAGAATTTCATTCGCACATGGTTAGTGAGCAAATGATCGCTAAATTTCGACGTCTCTGATATTTTTTTTTTTAAAGGTGGAAGAAAATTATTTTTATTAATAAACTATATTATCCACAATTGGAATCAAAATATATATGGTTCAACTGTAATAAGAGATGAGTACATAGTATTCAACTTGGCTCAGTGGTTATATTAACCACTATTACGTATCTATATTTTTAAGAAAGTTTAATTGTATTAATCCAAAGATCAAATCTATTACCTACAATCACTATCATCTCTATTGCCATGGTGAGTTTTGAGAACTCATAAATATTAAGAAATTGAAAAATAATAGTAAATTATAAATATTAATAAATTGAAAAAGAATAGTGAATTTCTGTTCGTTTCTTCAATATTTCAATAATATTATCCATTCAATATAATCCTTTGTCTAATAATAATGAAACATATAAATTAACATGATTCTTATGTCTAATAATAATAAAATATATAAATTAACATTTTTTTTTTCTAAAAATCTCAAAATATATTCTAAAAATATAGGCTAGGTCAATGGATTTGTCTCGGTGATTTTTATCCTTCTTTTTTATTTTTTCTGCGCAAAGTTCATAAAGATATATTTTTTTAACCATTACCATTTCATTTTAAGATAACAATGTGAATATTATCATGACTGCTCTTAAAAAGTCACGTCTTATCGAGATTAGATATATAAATGAATTAGAAATATTTGTGAGCTTGGACTCGGCTCATAAAATATTTGAATTTGATTTTATTTAATAAAAATTGAATCTGATTTGAATTTAACTAGTAAATTGAATTTTGAGTATTTCAAATATCCTAACAAATTGAGCTCAATTTTAAAAAAATAAAACTTGATTGAATTCTAATTGAATTTGAATCTCAGGTTTTCTATTCAAATCAAACTCGAGTTCCATACTAATTTGATAACACCTTTAGTTTAAGATGGACTAAGTCAATGTAATTTTTTAAACATACTTAGCACAAAATGTCAATTAAAAAAAACAATTGTACTTCACATTTCATAAAATATGTCAATTTAACAATAGAAAAAAAGTAAACAATTGTACTTCATATTTCATAAAATACGTCAATTTAACAAAAAAAATAAATAAACAATTTCACTTCCCATTAAAAAATAAGTGCTTATAATTTTTTTAAAAAATAATTTTTTAACATAAAGATAGCTTAACGAAAAGAACAATTTTTCTTTAAAATAAATAAACATATATAATTTTAAAAGTAATTACTGAATATAAATAATGAAATATAATTTATGTCATGAAAAATTAATTGTTTTGTAAATTGATTCCACTTTTTTAAAATATTATATTTAAATAAAAAAAAAACTAAGGTAAAATATGTAGTGGATTAAGTAAAAAACAAACAAAACGCATCTAATGTTTGGAACACTATTATGATTAGCAGTGAAATTTAAAATTTTGATTCTCATTCAAAGATCTCAATAATTGCATAATATAATCAAATCTAGCTAGAGGTTTTATTTAGTAGATTATCTTTGACATTTGCTCCTGCTTCTTCATATCTCTATCTTATGCTAAACTAGCAGACTATAGTTGTTAAGGCTAACGGCGGAAGCAGAAATTTTATTTAGGGAAATTAGAAATATATAAAAATAAATAATATATATCATCACTTGTTCAATTAAGTGAAATGGATAATTGATTATATTAGGTCATAGTCCTATATCGCTAGGAAGATTTTCTAAATGAATCTCAATATTTTTTTTGCTTTGATAATATTTGAACAAAAGTTGGTGCATTAATTGGTGAGAATGATGGTCTACAGTAGATGATATTTTTTATAAAATCATTCCATTATCTAAGAAAAAATGAAACAAATTTAGAATCACATTGAATTGTTCAAACAAATTACAGTTGGTGAAATTTTATAACAAGTTCTATTTTTATTCTAATATTTTATGCAATGATTCAACTAGTCCCAAAAAAAGTAATAAAAAAACTCTAAAGTGGAGAAAGTAAATCAAATTTAATGAAAAATAAATTATAATTTATAAATATAAAATTACCTTAAAAACTCTTAAGTTATTCTTGAAAGTAAGATACAATGCAATAAAAAATTAGTTGCAAAACAAAAAGAATGAAAATACAACTCACAAATTAGAAGAGATCTCTCAAGAAAAAAAAAAAAATTTGAGTTCACATTTAATTGATTCCACATATAAATTAGACCTTTTTTTATATATATATATAAAGTGTGAAATTATTAAAATATGTTTAAAAAAATTTACAATTTGAGGGGGCCAATTGCCTCAATGTACTTCTGTCCATGGTTAGGTGTGTCCATATGAATAAGAAGAGAGAATTCCACATGAACAAGTTCAACATAAAAATATAAATTATAATATAGTAATTCATTAATAAAATAATATAGAGGTTATTGTCAAACAAGCATCTATGTATGTATTTCATATATCTCTTATAATCTATGTGATTAATTACTTCCTTGATTATAAAAAAAAATAACATATTATAAGTAACATTGCAAAATATGTTAGAAATTTGTCCAAGTTTAACTTGGAAATCCTAAGCCAATTTGGCATAAGCACTAAAATGCATGTTTGACATTCCTATTGTAAAAATCTAATTTTTTTTTGTTGAACTATTAATTCTTAAAAAATTTATGTTTATTTATTAAAAAATACTTTAATTATATTAAATAAATATCAAAATTAAGTTAAATATTGTAAATTTAAATTAAATATTATCAATTAAAAATTAATAGTAAATAAAATAAAAATATCCAAAATTAAATAAATCATAAATTAATAAAAAAATTATAAATTAAATACTTTGTAAATTAAATAATTAAATAAATTAATAAATTAAATTAAATTAAATATTATACTATAACATTATTAATAAAATTTTTAAATATTAATTTCTTTTTATATTAATTTTTATTCATAAAATCATATTAAAAAATTTATAATCAATTAAAGTAAAGTTCTAATTTTTATTCAAAATTAGTTATTTGCAATAATATATTAGAGATTTGAATATAATAATTATGTAATTATATGCAATATTGTGTTTGATATAAATAAATTCTATAATTTTTATGAAGTTTATTTGCAAATCCTCATTTTGTGTGTTTGATATAAATGAAAATTCTTTTGAAATTCTATTTCATTAAATCCTTAAAATTGATTGTAATTAAACCAAATTTTATCAAATTTGTAAATAAATTCTACAATTGCAAAAATTTTTCATTATGACAAAAATAACCTTAATTAAAATATATTTTAACTTTTCTTTTTCTTTCTTTCTTCTCTCTCATTTTTTATAGTTTTTTTTTATATTTATAAAATACTTTTAAAAAAATAATATAAGAATATTTTTGTAAAATAAAATATTTATTGAATTCTACACTTAAACTAAACACAAAATTCATTTTATTTCAAATGAATCCTCCTTTTATTTTGTAGTATGTCAAATATAGAAAGTTATTTATAAATTAATTTTATAATAAATACAAATTAAATCAACACACAACATAAATGTATGTTAATTAGTGTGACTTAAAAGCACTGAATAAAATACTTGCAATATAATGTAACTTTTTTTATATCTACATTTCATAATAGGAGAAAATAACCACAAATTTAAATATGCAAAAAGTTAAAACAAATTCAATTAGAATAAAATAATTAATGAAAATGAGACTTACAGTAAAATCTCTTTAAATTACTATCTCAATAATTAATAATCTCTAAAATTTAATAAAATTTCAGAGAACCGACTGTATTCCGTATACATAAATTAATATTTTTATTATCTAATAATTAATACAAAATACCAAAAAAACTACTAAGAGTATTAATTAAAATAATCAATATTCCTTACAAAACTATTTATCTAAAATAGTTTGTTTCTTTCTATTTATTCTAATATCGAACTTTGTATCTCGTAATACTTTATGTGCTATAATATGATTAAAATTTTAAAGGTCAAGTAGAGAAATATATGAATAAATAGATTTATAATAAGTCTTTTTATATCCTTTACATTTAATTTTTAGTTGAAAATACAAATTATCTTTATAATTATCTTTTTTTGAAAATATATATAAATTTATTGTAACTCACAACAATAAATAATAGAATTAATAACTTGAATTTATATATATAGATTTCTATAAATTATTAACCTCTACTAATTTATAAAAAATTTGACAATAGATCATATTAATTTAGAGGTTCTACTATATTTTTATTATTCTCACTCTCTTTTTCACAGTATCATTTGGTTTTATGTAACTGTGTATGAAGGAAAATTGGAGCAAATAATGGAGAAAGGATAGGCTCTAAGAGTATAAATGAATTGAAACATCTTGACAAATTACTTGAGATCAACTCGATATTAATCGAGTTGAGTTTGAATTTGAGCTACTCAAGTAATGAAGTAAACCAAATTTGAGTATCGAAATACTTAATTTAAAAGGTTCGTGAGTTTAATCAAATTTAAATATATTTATAATCAAATTTAATCGATTCATATTCAGTCGAACTAAAATTTTAATTTACAATATATATATATATATATTGGGCTCGATTTGGACAGGATTCGGCTAAATTCGATTGCACTCCTAAAGGAAGTCAACCTAGTGAGCTACCAAACGAACTAAAACAGAAGCCAAGAAGAAGGTAGATCTGTGGGAAGGGGGAGAAGATGGCTCGAGCAGGAGGGATAACAAACGCAGTGAATGTAGGTATAGCAGTGCAAGCCGATTGGGAGAATCGCGAGTTTATCTCTCACATTTCCCTCAACGTCCGTCGCCTCTTCGAATTCCTCCTCCAATTTGGTATATATATATTTTCCAATTAGGGTTTTCTTTTCCTTCTCTGTTTTCTCGAATGTGTATGTATGTGTGTGCTTTTGCGCAGAGGCAACTACCAAGAATAAATTGGCGTCACTAAATGAGAAGCTTGATACCCTGGAGCGTCGGCTTGAGCTGCTTGAAGTCCAAGTCGGTACTGCCACTGCCAACCCTTCTCTTTTTACTACCTTATGAATCATCATCATTGTATTACTCGTTCTCTTGTAAGACGTTTATCTTGTCTTTTTCTTTTATTCTGCCTGTTATCTTACTGTAATACTTGATCATATTCTTCATGATCTATAATGTATTTGTACCCCCTTTTCCAAACTAATATAATATAATTTGTTTGTTGTTTTTGCGCCTTATGTTCATGTGTGTTAGCTATTTTTCTTTTATGTTTATTCTTTTTAATAAATTAAGTGGGCTAGTACGTGATGAAAAGAAATATTAAATGGCACTGGGGGTAATTGCTTGATTACCCAAAGCTGGTAATGATATTCGTATATGCTTATGCTTTCATAAAATAGAAGTATAAAACTATAGGTCTCTGTATGAATTGCGAAATCCCTCCATTGATCACACAGAATAACTTCAATAAACCGTTTGTTGAAGTTTTGTTACATGCCTTGATATTGCAAACGCATTAACTGATTAACTACTACACCACAATATTGTTGATTCAAAACTGCACTCCTATTCTCCACTCCAGAAGTTATGAAAGTCACAAATAGGCCATCACATTGATAATTTTGCCGATCAAAACCTTACCTCTCTTCTCTCAACTGTGGAGAGTGTCGCATATAACCATGACAGTCATCAATGCCTACATGGATTCTAATACAAGTGCAAGACAACACTATTTAAGTAGTTTTGCAAGTACATGACAAATCAAATACAAAGAAAATAAAAAGGACACACAAACATAAAAATACATGAATTTGCTTGTTTTGGCCTTCATTACTTGGGGTTTAAATGATCAAGAATACAATGATAATGCTATGGATTTTTTTTTTTTTTGGAAAATAAAAAGAATAGTTGCCAGTATTCTCCAAAGTTACTAAACCTTAGGTCCTGCTTGCTGCATTTTAAGATCATAACGTTAATATGGGACACTTGAATGCTTTCAATGGTCTTGATTTCTTCTTGTGAGAATCTCCTATATTATATTTGTCGGACACTGTATTGGTGTATGATATATTAATAAACATCCCCAATCTATTGAGATCTTCAGTTTTAGTTATTGGAAAATGGGCTTGAAAAAAGGTTTTCCTGATTAACCTGATCAAAAAATGGTCATTGTGCTGTTTTATTTCATTTTAGTGTCCAGAGGTGGCAATGATGGACTATTACAACTTTTTGAGCAATTTTTCCTAATATGTATGTGTGCTTAGAATGTAATAGAAATCCATATTACATCCTTAGAATTTCATTACAAAAAATAGATTCTTTAACTTAAATATTCGAAGAAAAAAGTGAAAAAAACAGAACTGAATGGAGTAGATGGATGATTTCTTGTAAATGAGCATTGCAAATCATCTTCAATTTTCCATTTTGTAATATTTCATTGATGCAGCTATAATCAATTGATTATAGCTCACCATTAACATCTCATGAACCATCCTTCTATCTTGGTTCTGGAGGAGCCAAGGCTTGTGTGTTAATAGGTGAAGGTTCAGTTGGAGTTGGGGTGGGTGGTGGTATAACATTCTTCTTGTCTATAACTATTGAGAAGCGGTTGGAGCCTCCCAGGCTGTACCCTCCTGTACTATCTATGGACTTCATATATTCAGATGCATTGTTTTCTATTATCAAAGCATCCTCCAACTCCCTACCGATGTCAGCCATACATGGTCTATAAGCAGAAAATGGTTCGATGCATGCCAATGCAGCTTCTACCACTCTCCACATTGCTTCTGCATGATATGCTCCCTTTATGCTAGGATCCACAATTTCATCAATCTTTGACTCCCTTATCAACGGTTTTGCCTGCAAGCATAAGTGGTTTTTTCATTTTACAATGTTGATATTCAGATCTCTGATGCATAACAAGAAATAGAAAAAAAATGAATTAGTGGAGGGTGTGTGTGTGTGTGTGTGAGAGAGAGAGAGAGAGTGCATGCATGTACACAAGGGAGAAAGAGCTCCATGCAGGCAGTAATATCAGGGTTCACAAGGCAAATAGGTGTCTAGGAGAGAAGCACTCAAACAATGTTCCCGTTTAAGTTGGAGAAAGCATGATTCTGCACATACCCATTCAACCAAGCTCCACTCAGTTCGTGACCTGTGGATGTTGAGAGGCTCCCGACCGCTTACAATTTCTAGCAGAACCACCCCAAAGCTAAAGACATCACTTTTTGCAGACAGATGCTGTGTTGAGTAGTACCTGAATGATATAAATATCAAATAGGTTTTAGTGATTGACATTTTGAGGTTGTAGTTTTGTTTAGTAAAGCATGTGATCACCATTGACATCCCTTTCATCATTATAAACTTTCTGCATAACTGGCTTTCCACTCTAGGGTGTTTGTGAAGAGGTTATAATACATAAAAAGGAACTCTATATATATCTTATTTGGGTTAAAGGAGTTATGGAAAGAACATAAAACTCATTAAAGAAGCAATTTAAAGCTTGAAAATCTAGAATTGTGGCCTGAAGTCCATATAAAGTTTGTTTGAGACACAGTACTTTCCACCCTTTACAAAGTTATATTTATGTTTGTTTGGGTGAATCATGTGCTGCTCCAATGTTAAATTTTAGGATTCAACGAGATTTTATATCTTCAGCCTTCAGCATTGCTGGAATAACCTGGCTTTTAATATCTTGAATCTTATTTTGAGTTGTAATTGAGACTTTTACTATATCCTAGAGGAATTTAGCAGTCTTTTAAGTTTTATGTCTGGATATCTATCCATACTTGGTTAACCTCTAAATTGATTCATTTGGTCTCTTTCAACAACTAACATAATGAATGAACTAAATGGATTTTTCCAGGTGCTTACTTCTTCTTATGTGATGCAATTCTAGCTACAGCTGCAATGTTGACGGGACCTTGGATGTGATACATAAGGATTGGGATGCATAAGGAATTCTCTGTGAAATCTGTGATCTTGTAAATTTCTTTTTTCAGTTTCACAAGTAAGCTTAGTTGTAAGGTCTAAATTTTTATAATGCTTTCTAACTGTCCGACATCAATAAGCATAATTGATTGTAATTCAAATATAATGCTTTCTAACTGTCCGACATCAATAAGCATAATTGATTGTAATTCAAATAGACTTGAGTATATAAAATTTGTACTTACTCGGGATCCAAATATCCAGCTGTGCCTCTTACTTCCAATGAAGCACCGCTGTCTCCTTCCTGAGGAGCATATTTTGAGAAGCCAAAGTCTGCCACTTTAGCACTCATACTTTGATCTAGAAGTATGTTGCTTGACTTTACATCTCTATGTATGATGCAACGGCCAGCAAATGTATGAAGATGTGTCAAACCTGAATAATAAAAATTATTCAATAAAAATGTTAGCGTTGTTGTAGGTCATAAATGCATAAAGAAGTTTGGGGGAGTATTTCATAGATAGTCACCTGGATATTCAGATAATGAAATTTGATAAAATATATGTTGGAGAATATTATTAACTGGAATTTGTTTTTGATATACATAGACTATAATACATACGATAGATGGCGTTGTTAAGTTTACCATATGGGCATCACTTTTGGTTCATTACTCCCTGACAATGAGAAAGAATTTGCCGGCAGCATAGTTGATTCTCATTGTTGTTTGTGAGGCTGAAAAATCTCTTATCATTGGTTCATGGATCTTCACTTTCATATTTGAACTATTAGAAAAATTTTTCTTTAATTTTTATGTGCTAATCCTTCCAGAGTTTAGCTCATGAACATTCATTCTAGTGGCTGATGGTCATTGTTTTACTGACATCCATCTGCCTAGATTGTACCTCTACAATTCATATTCTGCATCTGCTGTCAATTTTTACTCAGGGCAGTCTTTTCAATTAATCCAATTGCTGCCTGAATAATACCTTGGTTTCATAGATGTCAATACAGTGTTCTGATTTCTCGATACTCCTGATTTCTGACTTGGACACGACATTGCCTCCAGGTTCCAGAGAATATTCAAGAATTAAATACATCTGATTCTGTTGCCTGTTGGAGTTCTGTTGTCAACTCTCTTGTTACTAGCATATAGGACTAATAAAGTGAACAAGTCCAGCTTTATCTTCATGTTAGATTATGGTATGCAGATAGAGCACAACAAAATAAATAAATGCTTAGTATCACTATTAGTACTTGCCTCGAGCAGCACCGAGAGCAATAGAAAGTCTGGTTGGCCAATCCAGTGTTCTCCTTTTTGATGCTTCCCCTGTTATGGAAATTGGTATTAAAAGGACAGAGAATGTCAAAAAAATTAGCTGGTAGGATTTTTGATGACAAGTACCATATAGGCGATCTTGCAGAGAGCCATTGGACATAAATGGATAAACAAGTATTTGTTGTTCATTTTCACAGCAATAACCAAGAAGGGGCACCAGATTCTCATGACAGATAGATGAAAGAAGGTTTAGCTGTAGCATAGATTGAAAACCATCATCAGTAGGAATATAATTTAGATATACTGAAATCATAATTGTGGAGTTGTGCTGATAGTAGATATCTTCTTTTATTTTTCTCTGATGAAAATATACGGAAATTGGATGTATGACAGATCACAAATGTTATGAAGGGATGTTATTTGATGAA
This sequence comes from Omphalea diandra, assembly GCA_949677035.1. NCBI lineage: Eukaryota > Viridiplantae > Streptophyta > Magnoliopsida > Malpighiales > Euphorbiaceae > Omphalea > Omphalea diandra. Next base: position 39,226 of record CATIWR010496788.1, on the reverse strand, counting down.
ATCTAGTTAAATGCTGCACAAATTTTTTTTGGATGCAAAAGATATTGACAAGAGTGAACTTGAAATGATAAGATGATGCTGAGCATATTAATTAGCCAAGCAGAATGTTGTTATTTCACTTATCTGACATTTGAACAATAAGTTTAGAGCTAGTAAATAATAGACAGAAGATGACAATAAAATGCTTTGATATACCTCATTCTCAAATTCCCGAGTTCCTTGAGTTGAGGTGGATGACCGGACCTTCACTGCCACTTCTTGACCATCAGGTAATGTGCCGCAGTAAACTGATCCAAAGCCACCTTCACCTATTAAGGTTTTATACCTGTGTGTGGCATTCTCTAAGCATTCTAGAGTAAACATTTGAATAGATATTGACTTCAAAGCAACACCATCTGAGCTGGGAAGAGAGAAAAAGGCATCTGCATTTGTAGGATATTGTTATTCAAAGATGCTTATTGTACAAGGAGTGTGGGTCATATATTGGAAAAGAAGCTATTATTGATAAAAACAGCCTAGTGATAGTAAGTCATAAATTTGAGTGAATAAAGTGTATCACAGGCATATGTATGTTTGTAAATTTATACGTGTATATGCACTTTTTTATTTTATCATTTCTATGAATTTAGATTGGAAGAATTCTTTCTGTTCTACATATTTCAGCAATGAGATAAGTAGGTATATAATTGAGCTAAGTTGAGTTGAGCACTATTAGGATTTAGGATAAAGCTCGACCTCAACTCTTAAACTCAAAGCTCATACTCAACTTGAGCTCGTCTGAGCTCTGATTTCTAAGCTCAAGCTCGACTCAAATGAACATTCCAAACACTCAAGCTTAATTTGATTAGGCTCATTTGATAATAAATTATTTTATTTTTTTCTCAATGGCATTTGGTGGGCTCCATGTCTTAAACTTATTTTCTTTTAATGACTTTCAAAACTAAAAAAAGTCTGTCAAATTGGTTCAAATCACCGACATTCATAGGTGAATCACGTGGGATCACAATCGTAACAACAAATGACATCTGTAAGAGTTCACAATAATTGAACAAGCAACACAAAATCACTACAACATTCAATTAAACTCCATTTGTTTCATGAAAAATAACTTATTTATGAAAAATATTTTCTAAGAAAAATAATTTTTGAGGAAAATATTTTTTGAAAAGTATATTTTCTGATGTTTGAAATATATTGAAAAATACTATTTTTTTTAATTTATGATATTATAATAAAATTTAGATTAAAAGTACTTTATAATTATGCTATTTATTGTTCAATATAAGAAAAACACATTAAAAATGAAAATTTTTGTAGATCTCACTGATCGCCTATCACCACCACTAGTTGGTAATGACCTATAATAAGAAATGTATTAATAAATAGGTGTTTATCTAATTTATTTTTTCGTTTGGATGAGTTTTTCAAAATTCAAAAAATGACTTTCTTTTGCTGAAAAGAAAAGTCATATTCCTTGAAAATAACTTAGTTTTCTATTGATTGGGAAAATATTTTACATTCACCAATTTTCTTGAGCGTGCCAAATATCAAAAAATAAATAAAATGTTTTTCCAAAAATATTTTTGAGAAACAAATGGAATCTAAAAATAGAAGAAATATCGTCTTGCAACATATTTAAGAATTATATGTTAAAGACTAAAAAGTAAATTAAATGTGAATTCTCATTAAATAAGAAGCATAAGGCCCCCCTAAATTGCATCAAAATTAATTGAAAGAACATCATTCAGCGAATTGAAGAAAAGTCATAAATTTACAAACCTGCAATTGGATATGAAAATAATACTGAAATTTGTGCCAATTTAATCAAATTTCTAAGAGAGTAACAATAACCAAAACCTTTAATTTTGAAAGGCAGCCCATACGTCCCCTTAAAAGGATTCAAACCCAACTTTCTTAGCTTTAACATGTAAAGTGGCCTTGGTTGATCGATTAATCAATTAAAATTGAAGGCTGAAATCGTTGTCTAAAACTTTCAATTTAATTTTTCTTCAACAGAAATGAGAGGGGAGAGCTGCACAGAAGGAAAAGGGGCGTTTGGTGGGCGGCTAATGCAAGAGGCTTTTAGTAGTGTCTTGGGTTTTAGGTTTATATACTTAGAGTAAAAATGTAAATATTCAAAAATTTAAAAAGACAAAATAGCAAATTAACTCAAAGCTCAATTAGACTCGTGAATATCTCCACTCAAATATTTTGACGCTTAAACTCAATTCGTTAACTTGTTTGAGTAGCTTGAGCTCGAGCTCGACTCGATTACTGTTGAGTCAATTTCAATTGCTCTCTTTGCTAGCTAACTTAGTTTTTTAACACCCCAATGATAAAATCAGTGATTTTACTTCATGTTTTTTCTGTTCTAGTTTTTTTTTAAATCATATTTGCATCCATAGTTGTTAAAAGTGTGCACAAGATGCGCTTGAGGCGCAAGGGGCACTAGGCACTAGTTTTTGCACCTTAGAAAGCCAAAGACGGGCGCTGTTACAAAGACAATTGCCTTGGGCCTCAGGCGAGGCGCCCTAAAGGCGCACCTTTGTGACAATCTTTACATATATATATATTTTTTATGTGTGAGTAAATTTGAACCATTGATTAAAATTAAAAAAATACTTTTGATAGACCTTACCACACCTGATTATTTCAAGAAAAAACAAAAGAAAGGAAACCATAAATCTGCTCCACCATTAAAAAAGGAAAAAAACAAAAAGTTAGGGTAAGAAAGGGATGTACTCTAGCCAAAAAAATAGAAGAAGAAGAAGAAGAAAAAAAAGAAGAAAATTGCCGAAAAAATAGAAGAAGAGGAAGAAACTCTGCTCTAGCCAAAAAAAAAATCGAAGAAGAAGAAGAAGTTGCTAACAAACAGAAAAAGAATAAACAATCTTAAGAAACTTAGGAGTTTTGTGTGTTTAGGATTTGAAACTTTTATTAAGTTTTATTTTTATTTGTGTGTGTGTTTTTTTGTTGTTATTACTTAATGTGTATTGAATATTAATAGTTATAATATTATATCACCTTGCTAATAGTCTAATGATAAAATTTTTAATTTTTTTTAGTTTTTTATTTTTGCATCTCACGTCACTCAAACGCACACTTGCGCTTTGCGCCTAGGCTCTAGGACCCCTTAGAGCCTTAATGTGCCTTGTGCCTTTAATAACTATGTTTCCATCTAATTTCCACATTAATGAAGAAACTTTAGCCATTAGTATAACATCCTATAGATTACATCATTACATGCATCATATTGAAACTATAATGTTCCTAAAAACCAGATAAACCAACTTTGGTTCACGCATTTGCAATAAACAAATGCATCATATCGGGAGCTGAAAATATCTAAGTTTGAAGATCTAATTTAAATTTAGGAACTATGATTGAGACCATCAGCTTACACTGAGGATGATTTTACTCACTCTTTGTCATAGGGTGTCGGTTTCCTTCAAATTTTTCCAGGGCCATGGAGTTTTTTCTGTAGATGCAAACCAAAGAAACCCCGAGTGCTAATAGGAAAGATCCACATACAACAGTGCCTATGACAATTCCTTGTATTTTATGTCTTGATCTTTGTCTACTGCATGCTCCATAGCTGACATTTAATGCCTAAATGTTAGATTTCTTTCATTGTTGCATAGTGAAAATCTTTACATGAACTTAAGCATAGATTATTGATTTCATACTCTGTAGCAAGTCTTGAGTTGTTAAAACTGGAAGGAGGATCTTTGCTGAAATGAGGATTGCACCCAAAGTATCTAGGGGAGCAAGGAAAGTGAATTAAGCCTTTAACATTGCAGTGGATGCTAGTTAACATATGAACAGAAAAGATTGAAATTGTTAGGGACTTACAATGTTGTCAAATTTGAGAGTGAAATCAAAGAATTTGGAAGAGATCCAATCAGATCATTGTGGCTCAGATCCCTGATAAATTGAATGTAAATCAAACAATGGGATGTGCTCTTGTAATGTGATATTTACAAAACTAGACAATTTCTACCATGAAACTTAGGAATTGTGTATATTACATGGTCAATGAAGTATGAAAGAGAAGGCAATGTAGTATTTAATAGCTTAAAATTAGTGGAATTTAACAATTCTTAGGTTCCTCAAGATTGCATGTTCTATGATGTTAACAGAGAGGAACTTACACGGTTATTAACTTGGAGAATGATGGGAATTCTGGTATTCTTCCGGTGAAGTGGTTGTAGCTAATGTTCCTACATACCATAATAGATGAAAAATTAGAATTACTAGCAAGAAAAACACCAATATTACAGATAGCAGATAACAACAGCCTAAATCGTACAATTGCATTAGGTTGGTCAGCTCAGTGATATTGGCAGGAAGCATCCCATGTAGATGGCACAAGGAAATATCCCTGAAAAATGTAACAAGTTAGAATATTACACTGGATTACAAAGAGAAAAATAAAAAATAACCTATAAATATTGAATTACAGAATCTCATATGAACTAGAACCAAGATTGTTTCTTCAGAGAAAGATGAAGGGACTTACATCCCAGTAATCACTTGGGACTCATTCACAAACTGGCATGTCAGACCTTTCCAAGGGAGAGGAAGACATGGGTCTCCTGACCAACTCTGCAACACTTGATTTTTTTTGTTATGCAGAAGCAGTTCATATCTTACATTCTCTATTGCATTCACTGAAAAAATACTATTTCAGGAATAACAGGCTTAACTAATGAAGTGTGCCGTAGCCACTGAGTGAAGTATAAATACGTTAAGTTTTGTGTTTGATATATCTGTCGACTGTTGAACTTACCATCTTGCTGGTTAGTTCCTCGAGCCCAAGAGTGCACCTGTAGGATCTCATAAGCATTTAAAATGGGTCCAAAGGTAGATCCATTTGTGACCTTGTCTAGGGTCAACTTTAGAGACCCTTTTGCTGTGACATTGAATTGAATTTCCGTATAGTTTGACCCAGTAGCCAATATGTCAAATTCCTTCTGATGAATCTCATTGTTAATGGTGATTTTAAACACCCTTTGTCCTCGTTGTACTGCAGGATTTAACTCAAGAAAGTAGAAGAACACAGTGTAGTTGTTATACTCTGTATCAAGGTTGTGTAGTAACTCCAATCTGTCTGCATGTGTTAGTGCGGTTTGGAGAACTTCAAGAGGCACTGTTGTCTGAGCATTGTAGATGGGTGTGTTGAACCTAGCAAGTGTTGCATCTGGTGATATGGAAACTAATTTGGGGTTGGGAGTTTTCCAAACTCTATCAAAATGGTCAAATGGGTACCTGAAATTGGTGGGCATAAACCATAGATAATAAGATTTCAAAAAGTGGCAAATATTTCATTATTATAAAATTATGTTCCAATTTTTCCTGCTTCTGATATTTACAATTATTTTGTGCATGCATATATTTTCTTGCGAAGGTAAACTGCCATGAGTTTATTACAGAAATGGTTTTGTTTTGTTGTTTTCTCAGTTCAAATAGGTTTATGAGAATGGAGCTGGAATGTGGGGTATAACTTGCATCTTGTCATTGTAAAATATTTGATGAATTAGGGGCCTTTGCTGGTTACCTTAAAAGTAATTCACTTTTCGTTTTGGATGGTCTTCTGCCTCAACTATCTTTCTGGCTTCAGAAGAAGTATCTTTTTCTCATCCTATGCATGGCTCGGGATATTTCGTGGTGTTCTTGGAGTTGGAAACTAAACAGTCATCATGCGCTTCCTAATTTCTATGCTTTATTGCACTTATTTTCACAAAAACTAAATGGGTATGTAAAACAATATCCAACAATTAAGGACTATTAGAAAATTGATTTGGGAGAGAGGAGGCAGTAAAGTTTCTTGAACTTTTGGAGCTTATGGTGGTATAGTAGCAGTTAATGATGGTAGTGAGATGGACTGTGTTCTGAAAAAATGGAGTTAGAAAGCAACAATGGTAAGTAAGTTGGCAGTGTTCTGTAGAGAGTTGGTGCTAGTGTCATGCGGGTGCCATTTAGTTACATATACTGCTGTCAAATGTAACAATTATTTGAATTCATCAATAAAAAGAAATTGCTTTGCTTCTCATTTGTGTACTTTCACAGGCTCATTGAAGTGAAAGAATAGCTCTTGCTGTCTTTTGGCTTTATATGTCCTAGTTAATGGTGTATTAGGAGATGTGCCTTGCTTTCAAGGCCTTGTATGAATTCGTCCTGTTTCAAAACTTTCATTTGTATCCCTTTCAGATGATCATCAGTCTTTATTTAATTCTTTCATAAAAGAAGTGTAGAAAATATACCTGATACCATCTTCTGCATTTCCTACATCAATTCTGCTAATCAATTTCAAGACTTTAGGATTTTTTACTTGTAGATACTTGGTACCATGCAGGGGCCTGAGTTCTAGCTGGGAAATGTATGGAGATCCTTTGTCATGTACCAAGCAAAAGTCTATATAATGATTTGTAGCTCTGAAAAAGCCCTCCACCTCCATATCCTCAAGCAAGTTCACGGTACTAATGTGTGTGACACCAATCAAAACGTCAAAGGAAGAGGTCAAAGATCCCAATGTACCCCTTATCAGATAGTCTTGGTCCTTGGTGGTTGGTATGTTATAACAACTTTTCCCTGAATCAATGTCGAAAAACCGAACTCTATCATAGCCCTTATAATTTGTTGTTGCCCTGGTTATATTCTGGCAACTTACATTATCTGGGAACCACTCATCATCTGATATCCAACTTATGTTGTTTTTATCTGTATATCCTGCTGCATCACAGCATTTGATGCTCACAAAACCTGCATGATATTCATAGATTTTGAGGTTATGTTTTTTCAGGGCAGTGTTAATAAAACTCTGTCGGACGCTAAAATTCAGATCACTGCAAGAATTGCATCCTTAGTTTAAGTAGTTTACAATCATACCAGAAATGGTTAAAACATAGTATCGGATTCTTATTCAATTGTTTGTTTGATTATTTTACATTTTCATACAAGATCTTGTTCCAGTTGTCATTAGAATCATCCATTAGCAGATTAGCTAACTTGTGGTTTTGCAACATTTTGTTAGCATTTGACTAGACTTGTCTATTATATGAACATCTATGTTAGGTTTTTCCCTTCTAACAATTAGAACAGATTGTTAGGTTAAGGAAAAAGAAAAAGAAAAAAAAAAAAGAAACGCATACAATTGGACATTAGAATTTTGCTATTAGTTCTGCAAAATTTAGCTTTCTCCAGGCAAATTACAGGAGAAGGATCATTGTGTCTACATTCTGGTTTATACTTATATATTAAAGCAACACTAAATTTGATCAAATCAGATCTGAAATTCCATCTATTTGGTCAAGAAATTAAACTATTCTATTCATTTTGATACATTTTACAATCATGAGACTTCACATAAACTGTGCATGAATATGTACTAACCTTTTTCTGCGGAAGTTGATCGAATAAGTATTGACAGGCAAACAATGAACAGTTCAACACCTCTTACAATCCAGCTATGCCCTCCCATCATCTTCTCATCTTAAACGGAGCTCGCCCCATCAGGTCATCAAACTCATAATCAGACCTGTTGTTGTCTCAGGTTGTGAATTTTCCTATCCCAAGCACGTTTTACCTGCAGACTTCTCTTCTCAGCCAACATATACAGTATTCCCTGATACGTGAAACTGGAATTAAAGCAAGAACCATGGCCAGTTACAACTCCTACTCATTTACTATCATTTAAGCAACAGTTCCAGGATTTTATCGCAGAAAGATTATATTTGAGACTGCGGCGACCAAAGGGTTAGTTTTGTGGAAAAAGAGGTTGATAGCATAGGTTTGACTTCAATTATGTAAGTTAAGAGGAGAAGCATAGGAAGGAAGATGAGAAGAGGGAGCTTGAATTAGAATAATACAAATTTTATTAGTCTCTTTTCATTGGCATTTGATTAATATTAAAACTTTGTTTTTGGTGGTGTGGGTCTAATTATCTAATATTTAATAAAATCAGGTTTAATATAATTGGGGGGAGCAACCCTTCACTTTCGTTTCTCTCCTTGTCTGTTACCATGGAAGGAACGTCATGGAATCTGAGTTCGGTGCCTACAGTAAAATCTCCTTCCATTACAGTCAAGTATTGAACTATTCATGTCGAGAAGTTCGTTAATGAATGATCTAATTGATTACTTTGCTTGCTTGAATGTACAAAATCATGTTTAGCATTTAAAGGACTTTATTATTATGCCTTCTCTAGACTTATCTTTGGGTTAAAAATATATTATAACCAAATAATTTGGTAAGAACACTTAAAACATGCATAGGAGTTTTATTAGGACGAAAAAGGAAGTTAATGTGAGTGAAAGTAAATTATAAATGAAGTTAAGTAGTTGATTTTTATTTATATTTTATTAACTAACTCTTTCTAATATAATAGTGTTATAGTTTCTTGGTGGATATTGAGTTTTCTTGAAATAAAATAGCCTTAGTTATAAAAATTTTAAGATTTCATTTGGAATAAATCATGTGAGGAAACAAAATCATTTTTATTAATAAAATTTATTCACTCGTAATAAATTTTTTATTTAAAATAAATTTTAAATTAATAGAATCATTAATAATTTTTTATTTTTTATTAAATTATTTTTAAATTAAAGAATCAAAATTTTTAAATATAATATTTTAAAATAAAAGAAATTTTAATTAGTTTAAAATTTTTCAAAATTTGATCGTTCAAATGGAGTTTAATGTTTTTAAAACAAAATGACCATATCACTCATTAATTAAAACATTTCAAATGTTTATATGCAAACAATAGTTGACTAACGGTTAATTCTTGATTATGAAATACCAAAAAAAAGTTGGATGGTACAAGCATTAAGATTAAAATCCGGTTTGGTTCTTGTGAATTAGAATCATCATATTTTCATATATATATATATATAGCTGCTAAATCGAAAATCAAACCACAGATTTCATTGATTAGTCTATAATTATTCACTTCTTGAAAATACAAGATTTTGTAATAATATCTGAATCCTAATTCAACAGGCATAAAAATATTGAAGTGGAAACTTAATTTTATCTCCTTCCCAATCCAAAACCGGCAATCCTAGAAATGAATAGATACACAATAAAACTATCAATTGCAACTATTGACAATTCTAATGAGTTGCAAATTGTAATCCTATTAGGAGAGTAGTGGCAGCTTATTGGAAGGCTGTGTTTGATGAGGAGGAAAGATGACATGACATTTTAGTGTTCTACCAGTAGAGATGAGTACGATTAGATTCAAATTGATGATTTATAAATTTTTGAAATCAAAGTAAAATTTCAAATTTTAAAAATGGAGAATTAATATCGTCTCAAATTTTCGATTCTATTCGATTTAATTTCATTTCATATAAATTCAGAATAACTCAGTTTGATTTTTTGAGACAATTAAATTCGATTTAGTAGCTATTCGAATATTTAATTATTTCAATTTATGAAAAATAAATTTTATATGTTTATTTTTCATGAACCAAAATAAAATAAATTTTACATTTCTCACTTTTAATCATTCAAGATTAAAATAAATAAATAATAATTTGACAAATAATAACTAAGAACTTATCTATTAACTATTAGATTAAAATTATTTTAATATTTACTACTTTTTTATTATTAATAATTAGTCTAATTATTAATTATTGAGAGTAGTAATTATTAGTAGTATATACTAATTGAGTGAAGTAACTAGTAAAACTTATAATTAAAATACTTATATATATATCTATATATATATATATATATATATATATATATGACACACACACACACATGCACATACAAATACACACATATATACAATACGATTCAGGATAATTACTATATGGTTTATCTGATTTTCAGTTCGGATAATATAAAATTTTTAGTATTGTCCTGATTAAAAAAATCAGCATTGTTCAGTTTGAGTATTTTATTGTTCAAATTAGATATTTTTAATTATAATTCTGTCCAATTCAGTACTCTTCGAATCTCGTACTCACCTATCCTTAAGTCATTTTTTAGGAGGCATAAAGATTAACTCCAATTTCATCCTTGAACTATTTAAAAATGTCTATTTAAAAATAAAATTAGCTAATCAAGTAAATTAGGATGAAACTCCTATTTTCAGCTAATTTAAGGATAATTCTCAACTTAATTGATGAGTGAACTGTACGATGTAGGGAGAAAAAATGGTTCAACAATGAGCACGGGTTGAAATTATAGTAATTTAAAAACTCGTAATTGAAATCCCTAATTTATCTCTTCCTCTCATGATCCAATTTGAAGCATAGCTTGAGAATGACTTCTTTGTTAAAGTCCTCTGCTCCATCATCAATACATAACTCAATGCACCATAATAGGTTATTAGACAAAAGGCCATTTACTTACATACCTGAGTTCAACTATGAAAGGTCCTATGCTCCATCATTAGCACATAACTTAGTGTGCAATAATTAAAATATATGATTGTGGTTGAAAGCTCCTAAGAGGAATATGTGATTGTGGGTTGAAAGCACCTAAGTGGTTGTCATAATGTAATGACTTGAACTCAACTATCTTGTATAATCTATGGATAGAAACCAAACCACATAGCCTAAAATGGTTAACCAAGTTGTTATAGTAGTTGAGCTCAAATATATATATTGTTAACTTTCAATGTGGGATTTATATAATCCCCAAGCACTTCAAACTTAGGGGTGTAATTGAGGGTAGTCGAGTCAACTTGTCAAGTTCGAGCTTGAGCTCGACTTGCAAACTTGAAACTTGAGTTTGATCAAGCTTCAATTTTTAAGCTTGACTGAGTATTCGAGTATGTTTATATAATTTTTTTGGTAAATTCTATAAATTAAAATTTCGGTTCAAATAAACTCGATTAAGTTCGATTAGACATAGGTTGATTTAGCTCTATTAGAAATATTATAAATATGTCTAAGCTTGATTGGGCTTGTTAGTCTTTCGAGTTGAATAATTGATACTTGAATTTGGCTCGTTTGATTATTAGAGTATATTGAGCTCAACTTAATTAATCTCGAGTTAATTTCAAGTATTTCTCGCGTAGTTTGCAAGCTATCTCAGTTCATCTACACTCCTACATTAGCTGATGCCTTTAGGCATTCTAAGCACCTTAAGCTAACAGATTAGTTGAGGATGTTACAATCTCCCTTCTTTAGGCCTGACTATGCTTACTATTAGACTTATGCCATTAGGTTGTTAATTGTGCTTAGCCAAGATATAACTCTTAGGTATTGTGGTTCGCTAGTGCCTCGGGAGCTCCACGTATCTCCAACCACGAGCAACCTTTTCCTCGTAGGCGTACCTTCACACAAATTTTTTACCTGATGTGCCTTTGAAACCAATTATAACAACTTAAGCTCAATTGTTTTTCATAACTTCCAAATAAAAAGTTAAGCACACAACTTAAAATGGTTAATCTAAATTCCTATAATAGTTGAGCTCAAACTTACATATACTGTTAATCTTTCTTATTAACTTTTGATGTGAGATTTCTATTATCCCTAATCACCTCAAGTTAACACCTTTAGGCAATCTAAGCATCTCTAGCTAATACCTCTGTTGGGGATGTTTCCTATAAAGTATGGAAAATGCAAAAGATTTTGCTTGTGTGTGAATGATAAGGTGAGGATAAGTAATTTTGAGTTTTTTTTAAATGTAATGTTAAATTTTCATTTAATTTTTTCCTAAAATAATAAGTTATTGCAGGTAAGTAACTATGAATACTTGGATTAGCTTGATGTTGAGAGGGATGAACATGCAATTGACATTATTAATATGTTTACTGATGACTCGAGATCAAAAGCTATATGAATGGTTAGTGCGAGTGCCTCGAAGGGCAGTTTTCGCTCAAATGAGTTGAATCTTCCTTACGATTCCATCCTTTTATCTATTATCGAGGGATCGAGAAGACGAAAGTCTTTACATTGATAATAACCCCAAATTATGATGCATGTTAGAACAATAGGGGACCCACTAGGCCTTGCACAATTTTAAAGCCTTTTTATCCAAAATAATGGTTATTGGGGACCAAAGCGGGACGATACATTGATATCATTCCTATGAATCATGGGGTTGCCACTAGACTTTGGTTGGGATAAGAATTTGAGTAAAGTGAAATCTAAACCTAAGCTAAGTCAATTAAAAGACCTATTTTCCCCATTAGAGATTGGGTTTGGTAATTAGGTACGACTTAAGGAAGATGTTATACACCCTAAATCACCTGGATATTGAGAATCAAACTAAGACCATCTTTGGTCTACTCTTGACTTTTTAACCAAGTTATTAATTAGTCCAATTATTGATCCTAAATATGCCTCTAGCACTATCAAATCAAACAAGTCAAGTTATCAATTCCAATAAGAGGGGATGGGGGGGAGGAAGGGGTCATGCCCCATGCCAAAGGGTGACATGCATATCAATATCCATATATCCATCAAATGGGATTAAGATCATATGACATGGCATAGGGTAAACATGTATATCCATCATTAACCATATATTAAGCATAATCATCTTAGAGAGGGAATGGGGTCATATGATATGGCATAGGGTTTTAACATGCATATCATTCATCCATATCATCCATGGTTATTAAGGACAATCATTAAGACCAAATCATAGTCTAGCTTAAGCACCACACCTATACCCAAAAGAAAAACACAAGTTAGTAATTAATAACAAATAAACGAAATAAAACAAAGGCAAATGAATATAATCTATAATCAACATCTTATCAATCCTCCAAAGTCAAGGTACCTAATCATACATTTAAGTTTATAATCACAAACATCCTAACATCACATGAGGAGCAATATAGCATCATAACATAAATGCATGCATCATGAAAGGCGAGGAATCACAAATATGCCATGCAAAACATTTGGAGGATTTTTAATGGCCTAAGGTTAAATCATCGTAAAAGAGGTCCAAGGGTTAATGAACCCTTTCTCTTATTGCTAAAAAAAAGCTTATCATCCATAAGCATTACTAACCACCAAAAAGATTAGAATGCCATTCAACAATAAAGGAGTTACAAGGCCAATACATATACTTAAAACCAACTTAGAGGTGATCATAACCATAATAGGGCTCTCAAGGTTCTAAGAACAACAAGTTCCTTACTTGTTCATTGGTCAAAGGACATCAAAATAAAGCCTTAAACATCATCCAATCAAAATATGAAAGCATATAAAGTATTGGCACAAAATGAACCATAACAACCATTTCAAACTTATTCAAAAATTTCGTTTTTATAATGAATAAGGATCCTAAGCTATTAGATCTCTTTCTATTCTATCAATGGAACTGTCAAAGACCATGAGAAAAAGGTTTAAAAGAGAGAAATTCATGATAGGTAAAGAAAGTTTTGTTGAATCTGTCCCAAGAAAATAAGGATGTATAACCCATTTTGAGGGTTATATAGCCCAAGCAGAGGGTTTTACAAACTACATTATTTTTGCACAACCTTTAATTTTTAGATTTTTGAAAACAAAAATGAAGAAATAAGGGGAGGAATAAGAGGGAATGAAGTGCTTTTAAATGTCTTTTGATGAGTTTCTTGCCTTTAGAGGCATATTACTTAGATTTTCCTCGAACAATGCTAGGGAAAATGCAAGGTGAGGTCTCAAAGACTTAAGAACTACCTTGGTTCCTAAGTGTGTTAGGTTGGGCATTTGATTTTTTGGAGATTTAGGGTTTATGAGTTCCAATTGCAGTAGAGTAAGCTTAAGGTTGTCCAAGCCTTCCCTTCTCCCTCAAATGGTAGGATATTTATAGGAGAAGAAGGGTGCACCAGAGCTTGAAATGGTTCTAACCGCACCATGTTCGTGTCCAATCATAGTTAAAAAGATGAAATTTCTAAAATTTTAAAGCTTAAAAAGGTGGGATGTACAACTAAAGTTGGGTTGTATATCCATCATTTTGGATTGTACGAACTTAGGGTTTAAGTGGGACCATTTCCAAAACCTTCTTAGGTTTAAGGTTTAGGGTAAGGTTGTGCAACCTTGTTGTGGGCTGTATAGCCTTGCTTAATGGGTTATACTACCCAACTTAACTGTATAACCTATTAAGCCTAGTTTAAGCTTGGTCATTGTTTTGGACTTAGGCTTGGATGAGGGCTTACTTTTGGACTTCTCTAAGATTTTCTAAGGTCTTGCTTCTTTTCCCTTAACAATTTCCCTTGTATTATGAGAATAATTATAGTGATTTTCATTGTCAAACTTTGCATCCTGAGACTCAAGATATGATGCTCACAGTTATTGTTCCTATTCATGTTAAAGACAATAGAATGGAATTGAGAATGGAGTTTAAAGTTGTTACGCAGTAATATGGCATGTGTAAGAAAAGACTGACTAATTTGAAATGAGTCTTGATTGAGATTTGAAGTTTTTTGGTGATGGTAATGATTGTTGTGGTGTCTGAGTTTCTTTAGCTTTAAAATGTAGGTGTGAATTTAGTATGTTAAGAATTATCAACTTGATAAAACTCCGTTTTGTAATAAAAGGATTTGGTATGCATTTTTTAGTAGAATGTTGTTAATTGAATTGGACTTTATAGAATGAAATGTAAGATGTTTTGAAGTATTGTTGGGTTGTTTTATCTAAATAATATTCATATTCATGAATTCTATCAAATCATAAGAAAAAAAATAAAATGAAGTATATAATTATTAAATTAAATTTAAGTACATTGATTTAATGACCACATGGTCTTAGATAGTATGACCAAGTTCCAAATATAAGCTAAACATTCCCAATCACATGTTCAAGTGTTTTACACATTAGATGATATCATACTAGCATTCAATATAAAAAAATAAAAAAAAATTCAGATAGTAATTTTAATGTCTCCATACAAGTTTGATTGGTTTTCGTTTATGAGCTATAAGTTGATGCATCTAATATGGAGTATTAGTTTATGGAGATTTTACCTATTGTAATAATTAGTTTAATTATAAATGGAGATTGTTGTGACATGTTCTGCATAGGAATTCTCAAACCAATATTATCTAAAACTAGTGCCCATGGTTTGAACTGATGCAGTAGGGAATTAGATGGCTTTTACACTTTAGCCTTTTTTTTTAGGTCAACTTGTTTTTCTAATTCTTCCTCTGATTGCCTTATTATCACTTAGGAAACGCTTGCCATTACAAACCTTTTCCTTGAAATTTTTTATACTTTTGATTATGATCATATATGTTGACCCGGTGAAGTGCCAGTTTTGACATTATGCTTTTTAGTGGGAATTAGATTTTCATATGTCATTAACTTCTCAACAAATTTCTTAGGTTACAATTCACACAAAAATTGATAACAACTAGGTTAGACATTACTTCACATCTAATTAATCAAAATAATCCATAACGATTTTTTCAACTTACATGTCACGCCACTTGTTCTGTGACCTGATCAATAATAATTGTTGCTTCTATAAAGTTGTTATTTTTCTTTCTTGATGATTGATATTGACATAATTTATCTTTTCCCCTTTGTATTACAATTTATTCAATTATATAACTCTCAATTGTGTGTTGCTTAGTATAATAGTCATCTATCTTTATACTATGTTTTTTTTTTTTTTCAAAATCTCTCCTTCCATGATGGATCAAAATGCTTTCTTTCCTTTTTTTTTTCTAGCCTACAACATTCACTATATTAAAATTGAATTCAAGTTAAATCATAGTTCTCATTAATTATGTATACTTCTCTTACTGACGAAGGGTTATACATGTTATTATTTGTTAACTGTGATCTAATTCCCTAAGGTTTTATTGTTACCTAAAATATTGAAATTGATTAATATTACTAAAATGTTATTTAATAAGCTATTCATATTTGGAGTTGGATTCCTAGTTTTGTATGGATAAGTCTATTTATTGTGTCTTTTAGACTTACACATTGAACAATACATCTCATCTCCCTTATTAGTAATTTTGCTCGACTTCTTAGTATCAACATCAACCTTTCTTAACCTTTTAGGTCTCCAAGCATCTTTTTAGAGGGATGGTAGTTTTAATGGTGTTTCTCAATTCTTAGCCATATATTTTTACCATTCAGTGGTTGTAGAGTATATTGGTATGCTTTCAAAAACCTTTCTTTGTTGTACCATTAGAGAAATATTCTATTATATTCTCCTTTTATGCTAGATAGAACCAGTAGAGCATGTTGACATGGAATCCCAGACAAGTCCCATGCCTTACAAGTGTTTGATTTATTTTTATAGATCCATAACATGTTTGTCCTTTCCTTTTGATATCTCATAACCTCTTTCGCCATTCTTATATAGTTTATAATGGCATGTTTTTGACATATTTTCCTTAAGGTTATTAATTGCAATTGGGTTGACATTAGTAACTCATTTTGCAACTTCAGACCTCTTGGTATAAATCTTACTCATATTACCAGCATTATATCTTCAAGCATGCTTATGATGTGCTTAAACTTAGCTTGTAATTAATTTTCATCAAAGCTTTGACACATATTATTATCCATCACTTCGCATCTAGAATTCATATCAAAATAATCTATCCAATTATTTAGAAAAGGACTCTTGTGTAGTAGGTCTTATACTAAAGCAAGTGTTAGTTCATCCAATACTTGAAATTGATCTTCAAAAGCTTGTTAGTCTTTGCACAAATCTAAAAACTACTTCCTTAATTTTGGTCCTCTCCATATTTGTTGCCATCTTGCATATATATGCCTAATGCACCATTTATGCTTTCCCTCTAACATTTCTCTCTTAACTGCCTTTATTAATCCCCACAACAAAATATTCAATAATAATATCATTTAATATCTATATCTTCAATTGAAGTAGATTCTAAGTAATTAAAGTATCTTCTACCTTTTGCATATTTAAAATCAAAACAATATTACTACTATCTCACGTACCCAAATCTCTCTTTAACATTTAGAGGAATAATCTTTATGTGGATTTATCTTCAACTTTTCGTAACTGCCTATGTAATAAAAAATTATGAATCGCTTGTATTACTTTGTATTGCCCATAGTAATTCACCTTTATAAAATGTTTTTAGAAAAACACCATTAAAATCAACAATTAGTCTGCATCTTATAAGTTGACCTCTTCTTAATGCATTAAAGCAAATGTAAATAGCATGGAATTTATTAGTACTAGTATTTGTAAATGCTTTTACTATTCCCAAGGTTGGTGGCCTTCAATTCAGTAGCATAGTTCGACAACAAGGAATACTCCTCTGCAAAATCACCTTATCTTTCTATCATCAACATTTTCTCAACCCTTTTGCATATATTATAAGTAACATTTTCTAAGTTCCTTACTAGCCATTGCAACAAAGTCTCTAACCTTAATGTTTTTCATTAGAAATCTTGCCCCTAAAATGATCAAACAAGTAAGTTGTTGTTATTCTTATATTCTTAAATACCTTGTAGCACCTATGTGTGGGTTCATAAATCTTAATCTGAAAATCGCTTGCCTTGAGTCTAAACTTGCATAGATAAACTAGATGCAACCTTTAAATTTACAAACAGGTCTAATTTTTTATTTTTTATTCTTTAAATTCTTTAATTCTACTATTTGGCCTACTTTAATTCTATTATTTGGCCACTGAATATGAGACACACACATCCTTTATAACCTTGGCACTATTAAAGTACATGCCCGACACAAATCTAGGAATCAATGTTTCAAGCTTGTATAAACATTTTTTGTCCCTTTTTCCTCCTGAAACCTTATATTTAGCATCAAATTCTTTTACAACAAAACTAGGATCATCAGAGTTATACCACTCTAGATCAACCCCAACCTAACAGGATCATCATTTGACAATTCATTTACTCATACTTCTTCATCAGACAAAATTAACATCATCTTCATTTTCCTCTTTAGTAACAACATCTTTCTCCTGCCTCATATTCTCCCTTGCTTGAAGCAACTCCTTGTTCATATGATCTTCAAGTCATCAAAATTGAGATGCTTATAATATTACCAAACTCTTCATTTGTAATATTACCAAAGTCTCCACTAACATTCATAGTTGTGAAACCCTCTCCACGTGTAGAACCACATATTTCAACACCTACGTTAGGATCTTCAACACTAAATTGGGTTTGCTCATCACGTACATTTCCATTTTAACTACATGTCTAAGTATTCATTTTAAGTAGCATTGACAATGGGCTAACAATTTATACTTCATCAACAACAAGCTCTACATAGAAGCCTTGACCATTTTTCTTGAGCTATCTACCACTTTTAAAATCTTCTAGATGGTATTCATCGACTATAATCATATGAATACATTTTTTTTCATGAGATTTTTAGTTCATCTGAAAGTTTGAAGTTGTTTAATAGATAATTTGTTATAGTCAAAAGAACTATCACATGTAAAGTGTTTATTATTGAATTGTAAATTACAAAATTTTATCAGTATGATTTACGGTAATATTTTTGAATTCTTGTATTGAATTCAAAATTAATATCAAATTATATTGAATTTGTTATAAATGAATGAAAGATTCATATTTTAAAAGATGCTAATATAATATTGCCTAACTCATAAGTTATAATTATAATCCTTGTTTTTCCTTATCCCTTATAAAAAAGACAAATCCTTGTTTTCATTATGAATTGAGTTTTGTATGCTGGGATAATTAATATAAGAATCTAAAGCTTAGGTTCTCTTAAGCCGCCTCTAACCTGTAATTTTCGTGCTTTTGCCGACAAAAAATTAAAATTATTGTATATAACACATGAAAATTGGCACGCAATATCATCTGATCACCCAGAAAAAAAAAAAAAAAAAAGATCAACAAGAATATATATTTAAGCTGGTCCAAGTATCTACATTATAATATTTCGTTATGTAGAATTTTTCTCATGGTGGTTAGGCTGTGCCCTGTGCCCAGCAAATCGTGCATCGATGGTTACTATGAATATAACAACTATATTGGAGGCATTAAAATTTGTCCACAGCAATCACATACGGCCAAAATAAAAATACTAGCCCCTTTTTTTTAATGTCACCTTTTATTTGTTTAGTGTTCTTTAAGATAAGGATTACAGGTAGAATACAACTGAATTGGTATCTTCAAGACAGAAACAAGGAAACGTAATACTGAATTAATTAGTTGACTAGTGGCAAAGTGGATTTTGTGGGTTATAATTTAATATATTACTTAAAATATTTTTAAAATATTAATAAAATAAAATATTTATATAAAATATGTGATTAAGTAATAATATTTATGTTCAAAATAAATAATATATGAAAATTTTATTTAATCTTGCATTTTATAATTTATTATGTTATAATTTCTTTTAAGGCTAAAATATTGTTGTAATACACTATTTCATTTTTAATTATTAAAAATATACTATAAACTCTCCTCTATTTTGACATCATTAACGCACTAATCCTTCTATCCATTTTACTAAATCATATAAAATATCAAAATTATCCTCCTACACTCAAATTTCCTCCAACAGTCTACTATAATACAAATAATATTTGGTTTAATATTCACCCGAAAAAATACACATACAATCTTATTAAACAATCAGATGTCGCACAGCATGACACCTGCATTTTTATAACCTCCAACGTCAAGTTTGGATGCCTTAAAAGTTACAGCGATAAGAAACAAAATTTGTTTGAATGTATATTGAAAGCGAACAACAAATTCTGTGCTCAAACTGAAGAAATTTTGTATCTGAATTTCAAATAGAAAATTAGTTGAAATGATGCACTAAAAATGAAAAAAAATGAACAAATTCTATATCTAAAAGAATAAATTTTATATTCAAACTATGAGTCAAACATGGTATAGTATTATTACTTTTACAATCAGTATTATGTTTGATTCATTATAATTTTTTTTCGAAAATACAAAAAGTGAACTAAAGAAATATAAAATTAATTAAAAAGATACAGAAATTAAATATAAAAATGAACAAATTTTACATATAAAAAAGAAAAAAAAAAAAAAAAGAGGGCAAGCGCGCCCTTAGGTGCAACAGCTAGGTAGGATCCTATCAGCGCCCCAAACAATTATGGCTTCATATACACATAAATCATACTAGCCCAAGACATCACATCTCTCAAACATAAAACACAAAACCATCCTACCAACCACTCAAGAACCAAAATAACACCAAACAGATCAATGGCCACAAGAATAGTGTCGTTTCGATGATAATGGCAACTTCATTTCGCAGGAAAGATCCAATAATGGTTGGGAGACACCGATATCACTTGCATTAACAATCATGGCATTCTCACTCCATTTCAGCCTTATCACGTTAAGAAGAAAAGCTTTAAGCATGCAAGCTTGCTTTTCTTAGTACTCAGCTTTGGGCATTTACCCCTTCTAGTCATGGTGATGGTGATGGCGTCACGCATCATCAGCCCTCATTAAGCATCTGCCATTCATACGTGGGATTTTATTATAGCTATTAGGGTTTGATTGGGGATTGGCTAAGGATTTATAGAGGTACAAAATAGAGATCTAGTGACGATTATTTGGAGATTGAAACAGTCATCGCCTTATCGCCCTTCAGTACATTTTAAATGCATCATAAAGAAGGGGCATGAATAGAGGAGAGTAAAAGGGCTACACGAATGGCAAATGGCAAATGGCGAGGGAAAGGGATGGCTGTGAATGGTGAACAGGAAGAGGGAGGCAAATGACAAAGGGAAGGAATGACTGTGAATGATAAATAAGGAAGGATGGCTAGCAATGAATGGTGAATGGTAAACGGGCTATGCTTGGACCCCTTCGAGTAAGTAGTAAATAAAAAAAGAAATTTAATCACTCACTTAAAATGACATCGTTTTAAGTAAATAATAAAAAGAAACAGAAAAAAAGAAATGGGATGTTTAAGCATGTTCCCAACTCTACCCAAATACAAAAACACAAACTTTCCCTTTCTTCTCCCCGAATTCATTTTTTTTTTCTCATTTAGTCATCTCATCTTCTCCAAAAATTATTTAAGCTACTCTTCAAAAATTTAAATTTCATCAATCTTTTAGGCTAAACTATCAAGTATTTGAATAATTTGCCCTCAATTTTGGATTCAATTGAAAGAGAGTTCTACCATTCTTTTTAAATTTTACATATTTTCACTTTTCTCATATCTTTTATATTTCAATTCACTTAGTTTTACATTAAAAATATAAGATTCATCTCTTTTTCTTTCATAATTTTTTAAAAATTGTGAATTGATTGAATTTGAAATAAAAACCTTAATTTAAAAATAGAAATTTTGAATTAAAAATATGTTGTGAATTAATTTAAAATAGAAAATTTAAATTAAAACTATATTGTGAATTACAAATCCTAATTGATTTATTGTGAATTAAAAATATTGTGAAGTTATAGTAAAATAGATATCTTATTAAAAATATATTAAAATAATTATTCTTACAAATTACAAATAGAAAATTTAAATTAAAAATATATTATGAATTGAATTGAAAATTTTATGATTTGTGATTGAAAATTCATTATTTTGTTAATTGTAATTAAGTAACATGAATTTATTTTGATTATTTATCTATGATAGAATATGAAAACTTTTTTTAAATGAATCAACAATATTGAGTTTTCAAAAATTTTTTATATTTAATAGTGACTGAGCTCTCCCTAATAAATTTCTAGTTCCACCATTGGAGAGAATGAAAAAGAAAAAAAATGAAGGAAGGAGGAAGGTGATGAGGAGTGGGTCGACAATAGGAGTGAGCAAAAACCGGACCGGACCAAAAAAATCGATTGAATCAATTTAATTTGATTTGGTTCAATTCAGTGTTTTAATAAATTTGGATTGGCTCGGTTTTCATTTTAAAAAATTTTGATTGTCAGTTCATTTTTAAAAAATGAAATAAATTAAAATTATTCATAAATCAAACCAATTTGAATTTAACTAGATTTAAAATATATGTAATTAAATCAAACAAGACCAAATCAAAAATTTTTAAGTTCGGTTCCGTTCGATTTGTATGTCTGTAAAATTCAGTTAAATCAGTTCGGTTTGTTCAATTTTTTCAAAAATTTCATTTATGTTCGGTTCATAAATGCAAAATTAGATTTTACTAGTTTTAGTAAAAAAAACTAAACTGAATCGATCGGTTTGTTCACCCCTATTTGACAATGAATGATGAATGGTATATGAAATGCACCTAGAGAGAAAAAAAAAAAGGAAATATAAAAGAGAAAAGAGAGAAGGCAAAGGTAATTAAGATATTTAAAAAAAATATTGAACAAAAGTTCTTAAAACTAATAGAAGATCAATCAGTCTAATTGTGCCACAATAGACAGAGTTTATAATATATTTTAAAAACTAAAGGATGAAGTAGTGTATTATTATGACAAAACACAAAGAGTTGATAGTATTTTATCCTTTTTTAATGATTATTTATGTTTATTGTTAATTATTTTTAATTAAATAGTTTATATGAAAATTCTAATCAATTATGTATTAAATAGTTAGTTTAACAAACTCAAATAACTAATTAGCTAATAAACAACAATTCTTCTAAAACTAATATAAAACCATAATTGATTATATATATATATATATATTGATTATGTATATTATTTTATTTATCAATTAAATATTCTAATCAATTCCATATTTTAAAAATTAAATTATTGAAGGCAGAATACCCAAAAAGATGAAAAATATTTTAAGAATATTATGTTTTTGTGTCTGGTAGCATGTTTTTTTACGGCGAGTGGCACGCACTCATATACATATGAAATCTTATAAAATTGTGAGACGTATTTAATAATTTTCGAGTGCAATATAATATGTTCTTCGTATAAATGAACGTTAAGGGTTGCAGATGTTCAAGTGCTTAACCAATAGTCAAGGAAAACATTAGACAGATAAGGCTTAAATTAATAACAAACACTGTAGTACTATATATATATATATATTAGTATTTAGTAGGTGAATAGTTTTTGATTAATGCCAAGAGTCTAAGAGTGTGAAAAGTTGTGTTTAATGTCCTTAGAATATTAAGAGTCTAAGTAAATATGAGTTATGTTCATTGTGTTTAGAATGTGAAGAGTTAAGAAAGTGGAGAGTCTTGTAGCTATCATTATATATATCTTAGTAAATCATGATAGATGGTAGAGTGGAGAAACTATATCTTATAAGAGATAGAAAGTGTGTTGTGTGCTATTATAATAGAATATATCATATTTGTATTAATCCTCCCTCTTTTTAAGAAATTTTCTTGTACGATGTTCATCATTTTATATCTTTCTCTCCTATCTAATAGCGTGATATCAAAACATTTTCCAACATTGTGGTATCAGAGTTTAAAGATCCTAGAGGTCCAAGTGGAACGAGAGAGAGAGTTGAGAGTGAAACAAAAGGACAAAAAAAAAAAAAAATAAAAGGAAAGAAGTAGTTCTCCATTTCAATAATTTTTGAAAGTTGTTTGATTGAGAAGATTCCCCGGTTTCAAGCAAAGAAACTTGTTGAGAACATATCGAGTAAAGAGAAAGACTCCACGAGAAAGAGAAGGGTCGAAAGGAAGACTCCAAGAGAAAGAATGAGTCAAGAGGAAGACTCCAAGAGACGAAAATTGTCTAGGAAGAAGTATTAGCAACAACTGTAAAAACAGAGAATGTTATGCCAATTGTTGTAATAGCACCATATAAGATGATGGTGAAAGAAATTATTGAAAAATTAAATTTACCTCCAGCAATCTATTCATATGAGAAATTTGGTCCTAATCATTAACCAACTTTTACGGCAAGAATTGCATTTGAAGAAAATTAGGAAATCACACTTAGTATGGCTACAAAGTATATACAGAAAAGGATGCAAAAAATGAAGTAGTGTTGTCTATAATAAGATGCTTGAAGGACTTGCATAACATCTTCATAGATGATGTAGATAGAAGAGATTTGTATTATGTCCAAGATGAATTGGATAGTCTTAAGATTGCTTATAATGCATTGAAGGCAAATTATGAAGATGCTATTGAACAACTAAATGACTTGAAGCATAAAAGGGAAGGAGCCAGTGAGACATGTGGATCAAGTGTCCATGAAGAATCAAGAGTTGATGTTATTCAAGGTTTTTGTCATGGGTGTGGTTTGCGTAGACATCACAATGTCTAGAATAGTTTAAATTTAAGGAATGTTAGAAGTAGTAAACTTAAATTTAGTATTAAGTAGGTGAACAGTCTTTGATTAATGTTAACACTCTAAGAATTTAAAAAGTTGTGTTTAATGTTCTTAGAATATTAAGAGTCTAAGTAAAGTATGAGTTATGTTCATTGTGTTTAAAATGTGAAGAGTTAAGAAAGTGAAGAGTCTTGTAGCTGTCATTATATATATCTTGGTAAATCATGATAGATGGTAGAATGAATAAGCTATCTCTCATAAGAGATAGAAAGTGTGCTATGTGCTATCATAATAGAATATATCATATTTCTGATAATTCTCCCTCTCTTCAAGAATATTTCTTGTGTGGTGTTCATTATTTTATATTTTTCTCTTATCTCTAATAAAATGGTATCAAAACATTTTCCAACAATTATTGGCCTGTTGCTTATAAATTGGGAGGTGACTACAGATTTCTTCAGGAAAATGCCGCAAGAGTAGGTCATAAAACAAAATATAATATTGAAAATGAAAATAACAAATAAATAATGTTGGAAAATAGAGATTTTGAACATGTTATTTATTTTTCTTGGATGATTTAATTTCATAAGTTAAAAATCATATGCATTTCATCAACTAATTTCATCAGTACAGAAATATACATACATGTGTGTCAAAGCTGGATACCAACTTGATGATTATATGTGATTTTTCGCAATTCCCGGGTCACTATATAAATGCTTCTGTCATTTAAACATATGAACATAATCTCAAAATATAACAAATATAATATAAGAAGAGTTCATCAAACAAGAGAGAATTAGAATTGTTTTAAAAAAGCAAATTAAACATCCAACATTTTCCCTCAATTTGTGATGATTAATTTCCTATGACCTCTGATTCTTGGAGAAGAATCGAAGAATTATGTAGAACAAGATCCTGTAAAGAACTGCCCAACCCAACATCACAGCCACCTTCTCCCATTTCTTGGTTTCTTGGGTACTAATGTTGAGTGATTTTAAGATGTCTTGACCTTTTACAGGATCCCCATTAGGAGTAAACCCAAAAACCTTAGTTGTTTGGTACTGGTTCATCAAGAGCCCTTCATATGGATATGTCATGGTGGAAATCTTGTTCATCCATTTCCAATATATGGGTACATCGTGACTATTCAAGAAGTAGCCACAGAACAAGAAAAACAAGGCAGTGAAGGCAATGACTGCTGCATAACCAAGAATGTAATTTGGGACAACTGAGCTCACAAATACCACAAACGAGTTGGTGGAGAGAAGAGAAACATAGAGAACAATAAAGAAATAGTAGAAGGGTCCGTGGAGCTTTAAGGCTTTCCAAACAATGGCAGCATAGGCACCAGATTGGAGTGCAAGAAAAGGAAGATAAGTGATTAGGCCTGCAATGGTGTAAGAAGATGCTCTATATGCATTGTGGGAGGTTTCGCGGATGAAAATGAAGCGTTCTTGAATAAAGGCAGGAACAGCATCATTGGAAGAGAAGAAGAAGACGCAAACTGTGAAAATGAAGAAACTAAGACGATTAGTGATTCCTTGAGCGTTTTCTTTAGGATTCGCGAACATGGTTGCCATCATGAATCCCATGATTATTAAGACCACGAGTCTTGATAGGAAAAGCTCGGGTGTTCTGCTAATGTTTTTGAAGTTTCGACGCATTAGAACCCAGGTTTCTGAGAAAAAAGAATTGGAAAATTTTGGACCAAGATGATTTGCCATGTTTGGAGCAACATTTGGTGTCAGGTAGTCATTTTCATTCACTGTGTAGTCGCTGCTGTGCGGCGTTGGTGTGTTTGGCAGGATCTCCCTTGAGTCTGTGTAGTAGCCAGGAGATGAACTGTAAAGAATCATTCATCCAATGCACAGAAAAGGATAGGAAACAAGTTAGCTAACATCAAGAAAATTGTGTAACATTGTTGAAAAACATAAGCTTGACAAAATGGTACTGGAGGTGGAGAGATTTTCACAGTTTGGCCACGTAACATTTTACACCTAAAAACATGTATATGCGGTAGTTGGATGTGAGGTAACTAATTACTTTCTTTTCACTAACAAGACATGCCCTTGATAATTATATTATGGCAAGACACATTAATAAAGTTAAAAGTGTTTAACAAGTATGTGTAGATATAGTCTAACCTTAAGTGCATCATATGAACAGTGAAGTCTTGAATTTGATTCTTTCTGTCCATCGTTATGGTAAGCTATTAAAAGAGGACTGCCCTGTATTTGTATAACTCATGATGCTCTCAGTTCATTTTTATGTAACTCATAATGCTCTTTCAGTCCATTAAAACTCCCATAAAAAAAATGAGAGAAAATGAAGGACTTTACCTCATTGGATTTTGCATTTTCCTGTCATTCCTTTGGCGAGAAGGTGTAAAGCTGAGTGTTGTCACCACTCCAACATGACTACCACTCCATGAAGGACTCCTAATACTACGATCAAACTCGTTAGGTTCATGTATGCTTGCCTGTAAATACAAGCGTTTGGCACCGGCATTTCGCAAATTATTCGACTGCCCTTCCACCTGACGCCTATTCTCCAGCCGTGGTGTTGGCTCAACGGAGGATACCGAAATGCCCTCATTGGATAACTTAGGCGGTCTCATTCCTGTTAGTGCAAATTCTGCTAGTACATCCACTCCATGTTCTGATTGATCATACTCTTGTATCACATCAATTAGATACTCTACTGAGTTTTCGCCTTTGGGGACTTTCCGCCCCATGCGGCCAAGATGGAGAGTGACATCTTTTGGTGAGCCTTGAAACATGAGCTGCCCACGAGCTAGGACTATGAGATGGTCAAGGAGTAATTGGATTCTTGATGATGGTTGATGAATTGTGAGGATCACGGTACTGCCTGACCTTGCAATGTGGTGAACCTTTTCAATTACACTGTATGCACTAGTGGAGTCTAGACCTGAAGTAGGCTCATCAAGGAAGAGCAAGGATGGTCCGTGGATTATGTCTACCCCAATTGACACTCGACGCCGCTCACCACCAGACACTCCTCGGGAACCTTCATCGCCTATGTACGTGTTCCGAGACGACTACAACGAAAACAATCAACAAAACCAAGAATTAAGCCAAGGACATGTCATGTTACTCAGACAAGGGAGACAAAAATCAAGGGATAAAGGGTGGTTAAAAAATTATTAGAAATAAGTATCAATTAATCAAAAGTAATTACAATATACTAATTTAATTGACAAACATAATAAAATGAACAGCTGAAATAACGCCTGCCACTTAAAATAGCAAGCATAAAATTACATGCATGCAAGCTGCATCCAACTTTAAAGTAAAATTTTTATATTCTTTCTTTGGCTATGTGATTTGTTTAAAAAAATTCTTTTGTTATTTTGTGAACTATATTTCATCAGCTACAAATTTAGAGTAGTCAAATACAACAAAAAAAAATTTCTGTAAAATTTAAAGTAACTAAATTTTTTAGTTCATGAAATCAAATTTCTGTATCAATATCATTCATTTTTTATAATTGTGTACAAAATTTAGAGCAGACAAATACGAATTTAATAATGACAGTGTGAAAATAAAATCATATTTAGCTATACTAAATTTTATATATGATTATAAAAAATATTATATTAAATACATAATTTAATATTATCAAATACATAACTTAATTAATATCTAATCAAATTCTACTCAGAATTTATTAAAAAAAAAAAGTGCCAATATGACACAAGTGCACCAACATTGAACCTATAAATGCAAGCATGGTGTTGATTCATTTTTGTGTCAAGCACTTTAAATGACTTTAAACGACGGATATCGTCTGGCTAATTTAATTAGTGAATATAATTAATTTTTGAAATCACTCCTTTATATTAATTATTTTTCAAAATACTCCTATCACCACATTATTTTCTTGATCATTTCAAATCTGTAATTAAAAAATATATATATATTTTGCTGTCATTAGCAAATTATCCCCCATGTTACTAGCAAACAAAACAATATTACTAGTAAAAAAAAAATTATGACTATATTATCGATTGTCTGCTTTTATGCAGTATCAGAGATCAGAAGTTTAAATTCCAAAAAAAAAAAAAAAAGACTTACAGATAAACCAAGCTGTTCGATCAGCTTTTCGACGCGCTGTTTCTTGTCAGCAGTGGAAATTGGGCCGAGACGGAAATCAGCAGCAAACATCAAAGTTTCATAAACAGTAAGCATAGGAAGCAGTCTATCATCTTGCATTATATAGGCGGAAGTCCTCTTAATGAAGCTTGGGCTCATTTCCGTGCCATCAAACGAAACTTTGCCCTTGAGACTTCCACTAGCTATACGACCAGCCAGACCATCCAAGAAGGTAGATTTTCCAGCACCACTAGGACCCATGACCGCAGTTATGCAACCTTTTGGTGCATACCCAGTAATCCTATGCAACAAATCCACATCAAGGTTCAACCATTTTCCTTCAACTTCCTTCTTTTTATTCACTGTATAAGTAAGGCTAGAGAACTCAAGTCCTCCAGTGAAGGTTACTGGCTTTCCTATGTCAATAACAGTTTCCAGACGGTGTACATTCCTGTGTGCCATATCAATGAATATTTCCTTGGAAAAAATTCTAAAGCATAGAAAATGAAAATATTGTTTATTATTTCTTGGTGTATAGGGGGTTCTGTCCCAAGTTATTAGGAGTTGGTGGGTAATAAATGGTGTTAAAAAAGAAGGGAAGAGATGAAGGAAAGGACTTAAACAGCTAAGAGGCAGATTTGAGGAGATGGTTCCAAAGTTCGTAATGAGGCTGTCTTCATTGAAGCATCCGTTTTTAGTCGTTTTGATCGAAAAGAAGAATATCACATCTTGTTTTCTTCATCTCTGGTTTTTAACTTTTATAGTTACAGCATTCTTGCAATGTACGTACTTGCAGTTTATATTATACCTTTGTTTGGATGGTTTTTCATGAAAAATTTTATGGCCGGATGATTCAGAAAATCCAAAAATATATGCGTATTTATAATTATAGTCCAAACTTATAAACTTTCTAACTTAGATCTATTTTTAAATTTTAGTAACAATTATACTCTAATTACAAATTTAAGTGTCTTTATTAGGCTATAATTAATTAATATTTAATTGATTAAATGTCAATTAAGCTATAATTGATACTTAGTTGATAAAAAATTAATTAATAAATGGATAATAAGCACACTTATTTTCTATTAATTTTGTAATTGGACTATAATTGTTACTAAAATTCAAAAATGAATCTCAATTATAAAGTTTATAAGTTTGAGCTGTAATTACAAAGACACTCGTACTTTTGGATTTTCTAAATCATTAGACCAAATTATATTAGGGTTAAATCATGTGTATTTGATTAGCCTATTTGGTGAATGAGGTTGCTTTTCACCTTGTTAATTTTTTTTTTTTTTGAGGTCAATCTGCCAAAAATGATTCGTTAAATAAAAAAACAAAGAATACATGTGGATAATTTAAACTAATGGTCCCTCCCATTATGGTCCAATTCTATTACGGTCATGAAAAATTAATTTTTTTTAATCAATCATTCAACTATGACTATTATTTCAATTTGTAAAATCCAGTCAAATTAAGAATAATCGGTGACTTGAACGATAATGTGACTTTTATTATATATAAAATTAGATGACTCAACTAAGATTGAAATATGTATAGAAAAGTATTGATTGTTTTCATGTTATCATTTAGATCACCGATTATTCTTAATTAGCTTAATTTTTCTAATTGAAATAGTAATCATAGTTGAGTAACTTGATTAAATAAAATTAATTTTTCATGACCACAATAAAATATGGCCCTAATTTCAGTAATCACTAATTTAAATTACCGGAATACAAGTCGTCTAATAAAGACAACCAAAAAATCAAAACTAAGCTTTCCAAAAAAATTAAAAAACAAATCCAATTGGAGAAGTTCGAATATGAACTGGTAAAAGAATTTTCCTGCAACAATGGCAGCTATCCAATTTTCTGTTTGAAAAACCTTCTTTTTTCTGGCCATCCACGAGAAGTACACAAGCAGCAAAGGTAACTCTCCTTTTCCAGCTCACTTTGGATTTGAAGCAAGCTTTTCAACAGAACCAACTGATTTCTCTTTGCCAATGACAAGGCTTTCTGAAAATAGAATAATGTAGAGCAACAGAGAGCTAATTTTGACTAGAAAATGGACATTCAAAGAACAAATACTGGATGGTGTCAAGATGATCACCATACTGAACACGACAAATGTAGTTAATGAGATGGCATTGTGGTAATCGAACTTTGGTTGGGAGCTTACCATGAAGGGCCGGCCAGAGAATAATGTCTTGGAATATTTCTCCCATACCTAACTAATTTAGACCAACTAACAGAGGAAGCGGCAGGTTTTAAGGTTTGATAAACATTTGCAATAGAGAAAACGCCATTCTTACCAGGCTTCCAAACAACTGTATCGTCTACATTTGCAATCACAGAAAAATTGCCATAGATTTGCTGCCAGAGATTATCTATAGCAGCGTCCGTTGCTTCACGGAAATGCCACTACCCATCAGGAACTTTTGCTGATTTAGACAATTTTGCATCGGCAATGGATACATGGGAGCATTGATCAAGAATAGAAGAACCTTGATACTATGGATGAAGCCAAAAGGAACATAATTTTGCCATTAGCCAACATATAACTAAAATATTGCTTGACCTCAACTCTGAGTTTAAGGAGATAAGACTATGCCCAGCTGAAATCATGAGGTCTAAGAAGACTCCAAAAACTTATTTTTTATTTATTTATTTTAACTTGTTGAGAGCAACCCTGTGAGCCCTAAGTTGGCGTAAGCAAATTCCAAATTACCATGGTGATATCAGCTTTTATTCAAACAAACAGGTCCTTAACTCCCAAACCCCCCTCCTTTTCAGCCCTAATAAATAGCTTGCCAAGAAACTAATCCTCCTCTCCTGGATTGATCATTGCCTTTCTAGAGAAAGCTTCTACATAACCTGTCAATCTCTTTGATAACTCTTCTTGGTAGAATAAAAATGGCAAACTAATAAACTGTTAAACTTCTTCAGAATTAATCAACTGAACTCTCCCTACATAAGACAATAATTTAACAGTCCATGTAGAAATCCTACGAGTAATTCTTTCAATAAAACCCAGTGATCTATTGTCAGTCTAGAAGAAAATAAAGGGACCCCAAATATTGCATAGGCAAACACCCTTCCTGAAATTGCAAAATATCCTGTTTAGCAACTCCATGAACATTCCAAAGAATATTGCAGTTTTGCTATGATTTGCTTGAAAACTAGAAACCTCAAATAGAATGAGTAAGTGCATGTGCAATTTCTGAATTGATGACATTTCTCCATGATTGAAAAGGAATAAGTCATTAACAAAGCAAAGATGACTGAGCAGTAAAGATTTTCAGCCATAATGGAATTTGAAATCCTGAGCATAAAATTTCTTCAAAGGTCAGGATAGATTCTCCATAGCTAAGATAAAAAGCAACGGAGATATGAGGTCTCCTTCCCAAATGCCCCGTCTCTCCATTAAAAATAAAAAAAAAAACCTCTAAGATCCATTAATCATTATTGAAAATTTATTGGAATAAGATTCAATTTTCCCTTAACTTTGCGCAAAGGTTCAATTTAGCCTTTTTTTAACATTTTCTGTCATTTTAGTACAGAATCTATCCATTTTAGGCCAATAAAACTCTTTTTCTTTATCAGGCTAAGGTTGTGTCGGTTACACACTATTTTTGTTTAATAAATATGTAATTAACTTAAGTTATTTATTCTTTATTTTATATTTTATATGTTTTTATTTTACAACATTTAGAATAAAATTTTCAAATTCATAAAACTCTAACTTTAACTCTGTGTTTAGGAGGAGAGACAAATAAGGAGGAAGTAAAATACAAAGAGAAAATAAGGGAGAAAAAACATTCCTCTATTTGAAAAGTCAAGGAAAATTCAAGAAAAAAGAAAGAAAATATTATGTATTTTATCTCCTTTATTTTTCTCCAAAATAGCGAGAAAATATGAGAGAGTGAAAGGATTTTTTATGAATTTACATTTTTGTCCTAGTAGATATTGTTTTTAATAAAGGGCAAAATAAAAAATATATGAAATAACAATTTTTCCTTCCATATTTTACTTTCCCTTTATTTTTCAAATAAGGGAAAGTAAATTTATTTTCCTTTCTCTCTTTTTTATCCAAACATGAAGAGGGAAAATTAAAGAAGGAAAATAAAATTTATTTTTCCTCTTTATTTTCTTTCCTCTCTAGATAATTTTTCAAACAGAGTGTAAAATTATCCTAATTAAATGATTGTTTCTGCTACATTGTAAGAATATCATCAATTTTCTCATCATCTTTCGATATTGCTCCTTCAAATCATCCTTGTTCATAGTTTTGTAGGCCAAAATTTGACTACAGTAGAAAAGAAAAAAAGATGCAAAATCATCTTGTGGCTTTGAACGCACTAAGTAGGTTTCATGGACTAAAGATAATTCAGGAAGACCGTTCTTCACTTATCCTAAGCGTTAGGTATAATCAGTTTGTTTTTGAATTTTATTATTTATATTGTTGTTTTGATTTTGAGTGAAATGAGATTTTAGAAGGAGAAGATAAATGCAAATATTTTGAGTGGTATGCTACTGAATTTAATGACTGGTCTATTGAGATTATCAATGGTCTTAGGTTAGAAAGAAAAAGGGTGAAAAATTATATTGATAAAGTGAAAAGCTATGATTGTGATAACTATAGAGAAAACTTGAATCAAATGGAGCATGAAATGAAGACAATGAAAATTCTATTATGTGAAACCATTGTTGAATTCAAAAACTAAGAGAAACATATGGTTGAAGACTATTCTGGAATTTTATTATATTTCATTGGTTGTTGGGAGTATTTGGAATCTCAAAAGTGATTATTATAGTGAACAAACAATGTAGTGCCAAATTGGTTTGTGACTATTTTATATTTTGGCATTAGTTTCGTGCCTGAATAGGCTATTTTGAGTAGTGTTTATGAGAAGAGCATGCTATTCCATTCTATATGTAATGGAACTAATTTGACAATGAAATTGTCTTTTTACAATTAATGATATTGTATTTATTTAATATTGAACATATTTGATGTAATTTTGCAAAGAAGCTGATGAACTGCATAATTATTAAAAAATTCAGTAACTACAACAAAAATAGAGAATTATGATGCAACTCAAATAATACTATACAAACAATTAATCAATTAAGAAACTACATATACATATTGCAAGTGATGTAATGTTTACATTTGTTAATCCAAAAAAATCAAAATATATGACATGTGCAACTTGTTATTGTTAGAATTCAAATAGACTATGGCATTTATATTTTCATACCCTTCACATCAAACATATTATGGCATTTACATTCTAATAAAAAAAAGAATGTGTGTTTAGTTAATACATCACCTAACAAACCAAAAAATATAATTAAGGATGTGTGTTCAATTTCTCCTTGGAGGCCTCTGAAATTTAGGCCTATTTGCAAGTTTAGTCTTTTGTGCAGACTGAATATTAGTGATTATTGATGTGGTTGTACTAACTGGAGCATATGATTCGTGTGTTGATGGCATCCATATATCCTCATTTGATGGGCATCCCCATATCCTCATTTGCAAGATTTCTTTTCAAGTTGCTTAGTCTACTTTCTGTCTTTGCATACAATTGTCTGGTAATCACTGAAAGTGTCCTACACCATTTCAAGCTTGGAGCTTGGAATCTTCTATAATTATCCTATGAGGACGCTGTATATGTTTTGTCAGTGCTTATAACTATGACTTTTCGAACAATGATAGGTATAGATTTGAAGTGATGGGAATAGTAAAATCTAACTAAGGCAGTGTTTATCTGCTCTTTTTTTACATCGAATACATAATTTCTTCATTAAGATGTTCACTTTCATATTTTTATTCAATTCTATATTTTTTTGGTTAAGTTTTTGTATCCTTAAAAAAAATTTCAGTGGCTTCATATTCTAGATTCAGAATTTATTCACTTTATTTACAGAATTTCTTTATTAATTTTTTTATTTTTTCTACATAATTGAACGAATTTTGTATTTAAAAAAAAGATAGTCAAACTTTTGTTTAATGCGATTTTACTGTTCTCAATACCTAGAGCTACACCTATCTTCTTTAGGAAAAATGGAGTAAAATTTACTCTCTCTCTCTCTCTATTTGTCCTCTTCTTCCCTTGTTTTGTTCTTGTAGACCCTAACTTGTGCTATTCATTCCTACATTCTAATTGTCATTGAGGATAAAAAAAACTTTAAAAATCTTTATCTTTCTATATGGAGAATTCATAAAAAATTACGTAACATTTGAAGGGTTTGTGCTTGGATTTGGAAAAAAATAAAGCAGATGTCTGATTTGTAATCACGATGTCTAAGTTGGAAAATGATAATAGAACCTTTTAACAATCAACTATCTTAAAAGTGACGCAACATAGGATACTCAAAAACAAACAACTACAGTTTATGAATATAATTATATCATTAGCTGCCATTCATAACGTGAAATGGAGGCTTAAATAGCCTCACAATGCTAAAATTATAAAATATGATGATTTTGTCACAAATGGCAAAATTATTAAATCCAATACCAAAATAAAGTCCTAATTAAAATAGAAAATCCAAAATAAACTACATCCAAAACAGAAGTTTTTACTAAAAGTTATAACCAAAACAAAAATACAATTTTCAAGGCCTAAAAGATAGAATTTGGGCGAAATATGACAAACATCGCAGCCAAAGATTGTATGCTTCAATTGTTGAGTTGTTTCCAATTGAACCATAGTATTTTTGGGCCAAAAATCCCAACTCTATAGACTAGTAGAAATCATGAAATTGTAAAGTTTTTTTTCTCCTTCTTCTCATGTTGTCGCTCTAATTGCTCCAAATAATTTTCTGCCACAACTACCATGTCACAAAGGGTGAGTACTTGCATGGAAAATACAAACATTTCAATTTCTTCCTCAATTGCAAACCTTACTTGCAAAAGTTTCGAATTTTTATTCTGTATATTGCTTAACTTAGTGAAAACTTTAATAGCTCATACATTCATACCCATCACCCTTTGAATACGTATATCTTGGACCCTTGTCTAGTATACATCTTGTACCAAAGATAAAACTCATTGTTTCATTTAAATGTTTTTAAACCGTTAAGACCACTATCACACATGTAACTAAAACGCCTCTTTTACAACTTTCACGATTTAAGTTCTTTTTCTTTTTTTCTTTTTTTATTGATCTTTTCTCTTTATTATTGTAATTAAAATAAATTGATACAATATTTAGCTAGTTCACTTCAGATTTTTATTATTATTTAATTTAATTTTAATTTTAAAATTTATTTTTATATAAAAATTAAACAAGTTAAATTTTTAAAAATAAATGAACCTAATAATTTAAAAACTTAAGATAAACACCAAAATCAAAACATATACTTATAAATCAACAATAATTTGCCTTCAATAAAAAATAATGTACCTAAACTAAGAAACGGTGTATCTATAGTAAAACATCAATGTACTTATAAATCAACAAGAACGTACCTTCAATAAAAAAAATATACTTATATTAATAATAATATACATCAAATAAGAAAACAATATACCTAAAGTACAACACTAGTGTACTTACAATACAAAATCAGTGTATCTCATTTATAATATTGATATACTTTCATATCAAATGTTATGTATTGCGATTCTAAATTAAAGCACTTCCGATTCCAAATTGATATACCTATAGCACAACACAAATGATCCTAAATGTTTGAATAATGTGCCTCAATAAAAAAAATATCTAAAGTAATAACAATATTTATAATAAAAATATTTATTAAAAATATTGTTATAATTATGTTGGCCCTAGTGCACCAAAAAGGGAGGTTGAATTGATAACAAATTTAAACTTTTGATTTTTAAGGAAGCTCACACAAATTAAAGATTAGAGAAATGATAGGAGAAAAATGAACACAAGAGTTTTATAGTAGTTCGGGTATTAACCAATCCTACATACACTCTTAAAAGTTTTATAATAGTTCGGGTATTAACTAACCCTACATCCACTCTCAAATTCACCAATTAAATGTTTTTCACTCAATCATTAGTGTTTTACAGCCTCACACTCAACTTTTACAAGTGTTTTTCCAAGACTCATGCTCAACCTAGTGTTTAGGCTCACACTAAATCTTATCAGTGTTTTTTCAGGCACACACTCAAACTTTACAAGTGTTTTCCAGGCTCACACTTAACCTATACAAAAGTTTTACGATTAAGCTAACTCTCAAATCCAAAAACACAGGTGTTAAATGTTCACACCTAACAATAACAACTCACATGCAAGAATTAAATGTATAAAGATTGAGAAACAATTTTGCAAGAGTTTTTCCATAATTAAATGTTATTCTCTTGCATTCAAGTCCATTTGGTGGAGTATTTATAGACAACATCCACCAAAGAGACATTACAAACAAAACAATTTCTAAATCTCCAAGTTGTGCTAGACAGATCTTGCATTAAATGTTTGTCAGATAGATTTTGCAATTGTGATTGGTCATTCGAGGTCGTGATTTTTTGTTGCACAAAAATTGTTGAAATCGCAATAGAGAATCTCGTTGATATCTAACGGTTACCTGTTTAATCACGTCTCATAGCCTTATAACTTAAGAAACATCCATTTTTTATTGTCTAAACAAAAATGAGGGTTTTAATAATTTAAATATATTTTTTCACAATAAACTCCAATATAATTTTCTATTTATTCTTCTTTAGACAAAATAGTGATACAAATCAGCATTCAAAGGCTCGGTAATATAAACACACCAAATTATAAGGCCGTGAATAGATTTTTCATAATAAATACTAACATATTTCTCTGCTTACTTTTTTTTAAAACAAATACTGTGTACAAATCAAAATTCATAGGTCAATAAAATAAACACACAAAATAAAAAAATTGCAAATTTATTTACTTATAACAAATTTCAATTTTGAAACTAGGAATATCTTTTTGCTCTACTAATTTTTACTGCATTTATATTCCACATTATCAAAATAATTATTAAACACATAAATTAGTTAATTTTTTTAGTTTTATATTTATATAAATAAAAAATAAATTATATAAAATTAAAAATAATTAAAATTTTTTAAAATATATATAAAATGAACTTTTTAATAAATATAGAATAAATTTAATATACATATATATATATATATATATATATATATATATATATATATATATATATATATATATATTCCTTTTTTGTCCCTCAATTTTGGCCATCCTTATTATCTTTGTATATCCTTATATCTTTGACCCTCCAAAAAAAAAAAAAAAAAAGCAAATACAAAATTTGTTTTATTTTTGTACATCCGATCTGAGACTCCATACTATACATCCGAAGGATGCTGCTACACTCTTCGCAATATTTTTTAAATTGAATTGAAGATTGAATTGATTACTGATAGAATTTTAATTTCATCAATTTAATAAGATTAATTTTTTATTTTTTAAAAAAATATTTTAAAAAATTAAAAAATATATAATATGATAAAATGATGAAATTTATTTTTTAAAATTTAAATTATGAGTAACATAGTATAATTTTTTAAAATTTTTAATTTTTTCATAAAATGACATAATTTTATATTAAATCGATTTGGTCCTAGTTTTTAATTTTGATCAATTTTTTCAATTTTAATTAGTTTTTTCCAGTTGTAATAGGTTTTTTCCTGGTTTTTAATAGGTTTTTTTGTGTATATATACGGCTTCTCTTATACAGTTTCTCTTCTACGCAAGAAATAACTTAGTGTGTATACAGCTTCTCTTCTAGGACATCATCACGATTGCATCCATGGACATTGCACAAAGTGTCAAAACTTTCTTTGTTTCCTCTACACTATCTTTATCTCAGCTTTGGCCTGCTCAGCCATCAAATCCACCTCCTACTATTGACCTATCTTTATCTCCACCTACTATTGACCTAAAAATGCAGGCCCCGCCACGACAGCAGGGTTCTCCTACTACCGACCCAGAACCGCCGGAGCAACCATCTTCTGATCCTCCTAGCATCAACATGGAGTCACAGCCAGTCAATATGCTAAAAAGGGTCTAGAATGGCAAAACATAATCATGGCGTTTTGCTTGACTTCAGCTCTTGAAATGGCTCTTCGGTCTGTGATTCATGAATCCAATAAGCTCCCTCTTCCCGTACATTTGGTTTCTTTTGTTATCACACTTACCTTTGCTTCTCTCTTTGTCTCAAAGTTCGTCGGCAAAAAGTTTCCTGATGCAGCTAAAATGTTGGAGAAAGTTGCGATTCTACTTGCTGTCACTACTTTTTTCTTCACCATTTCAATACCATTTCCTATAGTCCTCAAGTGTGCGACTTGGGCCATCTACATCATTTCCTTGCTTACTATTGTAATCTGCTATTGCTTGTAAGCTCTTGTTATATATGATATAATAATTTCAGTTCATTTTAACACTTTATTTTCTATTTTAATCAATTTAATTTTTATTTTTGATTAATTGTGCATTTACAATTTAATTTTTGTCCATTTAATTACGTGTGGAGAAATGCAACAATTCAGATTGGTGCCCGGGAGGCCCGCTCTG
Source organism: Omphalea diandra (assembly GCA_949677035.1). NCBI lineage: Eukaryota > Viridiplantae > Streptophyta > Magnoliopsida > Malpighiales > Euphorbiaceae > Omphalea > Omphalea diandra. The sequence goes on along the minus strand of CATIWR010496788.1, from coordinate 440 downwards.
ATATATATGTATATATATCTATTTTTTTCTATTTGCTAGATAAAACCACCCCCATATATAAAAGGAGAGATTAAAATGATAGGGTTCTCTGCATATGGGTATAAGCCATATGAGACGTAATGTTTGATCATTTCGATCTGTAATCTCTATAAGCTTATGCTGTGATTTACTTATAAGGCTACTTAGTCAATTTCTGTATATGGTTTCTTAGCCAAGTTGTGCTTTCATCATGAAGCACATTTAATATAAGCTAACATATTTATCAAAGAAAAAAAAACATTTTTGCTGGTTTAATTTATTAGGTTTCTTCTTTTTCCTTATCCATCAATTCATATCTTTGTTATTTTGTTGAATGTGTTGTTTGTGCTAGTTTTGAAATCGTTTGAACTGAAAAAAACAAAAGAAAGGAGGACAGGAAAAGGGGAATATATATATATATA
>CATIWR010496730.1:0-41016 GCA_949677035.1 Omphalea diandra | reverse complement strand
CATTCTTCTTTTGCAATTGCCACCTTTACTCCTTTAACCATCTTTATTGGAGGCTTCCATTCTTCAAGAATATAATCCCATAAGTTGATGAGACCACTATCAAGATAGATCTCCATTTTATACTTCCAAAGAGCATAATCATTGCCATTAAAGTAGGGATTAAGATGAGCGTGGACTACTTCTTGTGCCATTGATCTTTTCTCACATAATTAAGGCTTGAATTAAGACTTGGCTCTGACACCAATTGTTGGCCCTAGTACACCAAGAAAGGGGGTTGAATTGGTAGCAAATTTGGACTTTTCAGAGGAAGCAAACAAATAATGAAAGATTAGAGAAAGGGTAGGAGAAGAATGAACAAAAGAGTTTTATAGTGGTTCGGGTATTAACCAGCCCTACATCCACTCCCCAATTCACCAATTGGGTATTTCACTCAATCACTAGTGTTTTATAAGCTCACACTCAACTTATTATTTAGGCTCACATCAAACCTTACAACTTGTGTTTTCTAGGCTTACACAAAAACCTCTTACAAGTGTTTTCAAGGCTCACACTAAAACCTATCACAAGTGTTTTCAAGGCTCACACTAAAACCTATACAAGAGTTTTCTAAACAAGGGCTAACTCTCAAACCCAACTCAAAAGTTGTTTAACACCAAACTATGTACAAGGAAATAAAGAATTAAAGTTGATAAATAACTTAGTAAGATGGCACATATCAATGGTTATCTTTTTTCATTCAAATATATTTGGTGGTGTACTTATAGGCAATAACCACTAAAGAAACGTTACAAATAAACTATGTCCAAATCTCTAATTTGTGCTAGACATATCTTACATTAAATGTTTGTCAGACAAAATTCGTGGTCGCTATTTTTGAACTATGTTTAACAGATATTGGTCTTTCTAAAAACTAGCTGTTGGATCTTACCAACGGATCTTAAACTTCGCGGTCGCTACTTCAAATTTGTAGTCAATATTTTCCTTGTAGGACGCAATTATCTTCGTGAAATCGTTTATCTAACATGAAGATGTTGTTTCTGAAATTTACGGTCACTACTTTTGAATCTCAACAGCTACAACAGTTATTTTTTCAAAATTTGTGATTGCTACTCCAAATTCGTGGTCGCTAAATTCAAAGACAGATTTTCATACTTGGAGTTTCTTGCTTCTAATCACTTATATTCAACTCCTAATGAGATTCTATCTTAATATTTGCAAAAACAACACTTAAAATTGATATTAGAACCTTTTAATCTATATTGTCAAGATCAAAAAAGAGTCTTGACTTAGGTTTGAATAACCTAGTCCAACAATGGACCACCTTGTATCTTCCTAACATTACCTTGACATTTGCCTGGAAATTGACACCATTATCTGTAACAACATGGTGTGAAAACTCATAATGGCAAACGAGGTTCTTTTCAATGGATCGTGCCATCTACTTTGTCTCTAGCTTATCGAAGGCTTCAGCCTTTACCCATTTCGCGAACTAATCCACTGCTACCACAATATACCTATTTCTCTTTATAGACATTGGCCTGATTTTCTCGATCACATTGATGCCCCATGCTATATATGACCAAGGTGAGGTCAAATTCTACAACTTTATCGACAACAAATGAGTAAGGTTATCGTGAATCTAACATTCATGACAACTTGGAACCTTTTAAATATAGTCATGCTCCATAATAATCTAGTAATATCTCAATTTAAAAATTTTCTTTGCCAATACCTTACCATTCAAGTAGAGACCACAAACTCCTGTGTGTACCTCCTCTATGACCTTATGGATCTCTTCTTCATCCAAACATCACAAATGAATCCCGTCAAGCATTCTCCTATACATTACCCTGTCGTACACGATAACTGTGAAGATAACTTTCATATCACATCCTTATCCTTCTTTAAAGCCCTTTTCAGGTATTTGCTATCTTATAAGTACCTTTATATATCGAAATACTAGAGGCGATTTTCCATTGACACCTGCACCCATGTAATATGGTGTCCCAAACTAAAGTGTAATAAACGACTTCATAAACATCACCTTAGGCCCTTCCCAAATAGAGACCAATGTTGCAAGGGCATCAACCATTGCATTTTCTTCTCTTAGTAGATGATGAAATGTGATCCTTTGGAAATTGTACATCAATCCTTTCATATGTTCTCGGTATGGGCCTAAATGTTCCTCTTTTCAACTCTCACTTGCCTATTATCTGTGAAATGACCAATAGTGACACCTTTATTGCCTTAACTCTTATTTGTTTCAATAGTTCAAGCCCAACACATATGGTTCATACTCAGCCATATTATTAGTCACCTTATAGTTGAGCTTTTTAACCACTAGAAAGAGCTCTCTTTCTGGAAAAATTAAAATTACCCTTATGTCTGCCCCTTTATTATTCATTGCTCTATCAAAGTAAACTTTCCACTCTAAAGGTTCGATTGCTTCTAACCCCTCATCTGAAAACTAAGAAGGCCCAGATTCTCCTTCTTCAAGGAGTTGCTATGGCAAATACTTCGAGACTGTTCGTCCTTTGACCACCTTCTTGGTTATATTCTTAATATCAAATTTAGTCAACATGATTAACCACTTCACTAATCTTTCTATTAGGGAGGGGGCCTCATGGAGGTATCTAACTGGGTCTAGCTTCGAAATCATCTCTAATGAGTATGATTGAAAATAATGCCTCAATTTCTTTATCACTCAGACCAGCACAAGCCATGTCTTCTCTTTATGATTATACTTCTTTTCATAAGGCAACAACTTCTTGGTAAGATAATATATTGTGTGCTCGTTTCCCGCTTCATCTTCTTGAGCTAACATTATACCTACCAAATCATCTTCCACTGTCAGATACAAAGTTAGTAGTTTTTTTAGCCATAGTGGCTTCAATATCGGCGAGTTAGTCAAATATACTTTTATTTTCTCAAAGACCTTTTAACATTGTTCATTCCACTCCACTGACTGGTCCTTCCTTAGTAACTTAAAGATAGGTTCGCAGATTGGAGTTAATCTAGCTATGAATCGACTGATGTACTACAAGTGGCCTAAGAAACCTTGTATTTCTTTCTCCATCTTAGGTGCAGGCATGTCTTAAATTACCTTTATCTTATCAGGATCTACTTCAATGCTTGTCTCACTAACCATGTGCCACAATTACTTATCGGAGGTGGCCCCAAACACACACTTTTTTGGATTTAGCCTCAAATTATACTCATTAACCCTCTTTAATAACTTCTCTAAAGCTTCAAAATGCCCTTCCCTTATTTTCGACTTCACCATTATGTCATCCACCTACACCTCCACCTCTTTATGGATTAAATCATATAACAGTACCGTCGCGATTCCCTGGTATGTTGCTCTGACATCACCTTACAACAGTATATCCTTCATTTTGTGAGGAAAGTTGTCTTTACCTTATCTGTGATGGCCATGGGAATTTGGTTATACCTAGAGAACCCATCCATGAAGGAATACATAACACAAGTTGCAATATTATCAACCAACACATCAATGTGTGGTAAGGGAAGGTCATCCTGTAGGCATGCCTTATTTAGATCTCTATAGTCGACATACATCTTCACTCTTCCATCCTTTTTTGGTACTAACACTATATTGGCTAACCATTGAGGTTAGTCTACCGCCTCCAAGAATTTGGCATTCAACTTCTTTACAACTTCTTCTTTCACCTACTGGGCCCATTTGGGTCTCATCGTCTACAGTTTATGTTTCATTGGTCTCATGTGTGAGTAGGTCAAGATTTTGTGTTATGCAATTCGCCTATCGACCCTTAGCATATCCTTATCCTTTTTCTCTTCATCTTACCATTCTCCTTTTATAATAAGTCTAAAAAAAATTCTGATAACCCAGTTCACTAACATCTACTTGGCAAAAGCCTTATCAAGTTCAACCATGTCATTGCCTATTGACTTCTCACTCTGAATGGTTTTTTGCCCCACTTTTACAATGACTTTCCATTCTTTCACAAAGAAGTTCGATACTGGCCCACACAAATCTCTCACTTCTTACTTTGACCCTTCATCATGGTACCCCAATCCTTTCCTTGTAGTATGCGTAGGAATCTCTGGGAACTCTAATATGCCAATAAAATTCTTCCCTAACCCCTATCCTAGAAGGAAGTTCATGTTCTTCATAATTCCCACCACTCTAGAATCAATTCACTTATTAATGACTCCAGCAACCTAAAATCCTCATAGGTGTCAAACAACCACATTAAAGCTTATACAATTTCCCTAACCTCAGTACATATGGTCACAATCTCTTCTTTGTAAGGGATTTTAACTTTTTAGTGAACAATGAAAGGCATCCCTCCGAGAGGATGATACCATGGCCTCCATAGCAAAGGTGAGAAAGTAATCGAAATGTCCAAGACTGTGAACTTTACCATTACCTCGACTACTCTCATTTGTATCATAATCTTGAATACACTTACAGTGGGCCTTTTACTATCATCTTAGGCCCTAATGACCCTGTCAAAAGCCTCTAAGTTCTTCTTAGACAACCTAAACTTATGTAATAACTTTGTTAGACAAATGTTAATCCTAGATCCATCATCTATTATCACACATGGAGTATGCCTTCCTTTCACTTTAGTTCGAATGGACAAAGCTAAATTGTAATTCCTTCCCTCTAGTGGCAAATCCTCATCTAAATGGGTGATTTTGCCCTTATGAGTCACTAATGTAACAATAACTTTTAAAGTAGCTTCATTAAAAATGATTAGGCAGGACAAGGCCTCTATCATAAACTTCTTATACTCCTGAGAGGTGATAAAAAGTTCCCATACAATGATTTAAGCTAGTACTTTTTTAAATGCTTCACAATAAGGTTATTATCCTCTTTCTCCCTCGCAATAAGCTTGCCTGTCTCTTTTTCAACCCTCGATTCTTTAGGAACTTCTCTATCAAGATAATGCTTCCCATTATGACTTACATAACTGACCTACTCGACTTTTTTTCTTCAACACTCTCCTCCCATAATTGATTTTTTCTCCTCCTTCATACTTCTTTTGTCTCCTCATCTAAGCTTTCTTATGGGTTGATAGTGTAGACAATTGGAACCTTATTTATAACTTGCTAGATAGTGGCAACAACAACTTTCTCAGGAATCTTAGAATTTTTCATAAAAGTCCTTTTATTTGAGGAAGGAATGTTACGATAGTTTGGGAGAGGGTTCTCTCAAATGGTAGGCATTCTAGAATTTGGTGGAACAATTGTCTTGTTATCGATAAGGTTCTTAATCTCATGCCTTATTCTATAATAGTCAACCGTGTTATGACTTACTCCTTAATGAAAAACACAATATGCATTAGCGTCATACCCCTTAGGTAGCAGATTACAAGGTGGTCTTAGTGTTAAAGGCTTTAGCAATCCCTTCTTCTGCAACCTTTTAAATGCCTTATACAAAGGCATCCCTAAATCTTTAAAATGTCTAGGTACCCTTACTATATTAACATTGATTATTTTGTTCCCTTTTGCTTAGGGTTAAGACAAGGTGCTTATCCCCTACTTCTGCCCTCTCCTCCTCCCCCTCTATATTGCCTTATTGACTCAGATTCTAGCTTTTCAGCCTGCAAACTTGCTTTTCAAAGATCTTTAAAATTCTAACCAACATCCCTCTAATTTTGGTATCGATCCCCTTATCATAATATTTCTGACCTGTTCTCTTTCTATAGGCCTTATGGTTGCTTCTGAACCCATCTTCTTCCACCTCCTAATGTAATCACTGAAGCTCTCACTAGTCTTTTGCTTTAAAGATTCTTCTTCCACCTCCTAATGTAATCATTGAAGCTCTCACCAGTCTTCTGCTTCAAAGATTCTAAGTCTTACAATGTGACTTCCAAATTTGAATTGCAAGCATAGTGCCTTTTAAAAGCTTATGTCTGCTCCTTCCAGTCCTCCTTAACAGTCTTTGATTCGTTAAAGTACTATGTTTTAGCAAACCATTCCAATGATAACTCAAAAAGCTCTAACATTGTATCAGTTGGCACCCTATATGCTTTTATGACTAACATATACAAAAGAACATGGTTATTTGAATTTTCAATTCCTGTGAACTTCGTCACCTCATGCATGCAAAAATTAGATGGTAGTTTCTCGGGCTTGCAGGCTAGTAACCCTTCAATATCTTTTCCCTTCTCTAAACCTTTAACACCGAGAGCTTTATGTATTTTCTTTAGCTATTTAGCAAAATCATTAAATCAAGAACTCTCTTCCCCACTGTTTATAACCTTATCAAGGATAACTGTAACACTACCATTTCCTTAGCAAGTTTGTTCTCGTGGTATTCCTTCATCCCAAACAGAACATCATCAATCACCACTGACTAGGGTGCTTCCATGGGTGTTTTCCCTTCATCAACCCTTTTGGTAAATGTGTCTCCTTTGTTTAGGATCTTGTTAACCTGCTTGTTCACTTATTTAACAATCCTTTCTTCTATCTTGTAGTTGAAGTTGGCCATCAACCTTTTTAAAACTTTGGGGGGTATGCTTGGTTTCATGACTGGATTGACCTTTCGACTCGGGTTTGGTGTCTTATGTTTCTTAGTGAGTCTGTTGCCTTATCTCTTCCACGAGGGTTTGGAAGGAGCTATGATGGCTGCAAAACAAACGTTATCAGTTTGATGCATAAGCAAGTAATCGATGTATGTATGCATGATATGCATGTCATTTTGAAAAGATCCTTCTAACCTTATTCCTCTCACACACGAGGTATAGTGGTTTTTTCCTAAGTAGAGTCTTATTATTATACCATCTCAGGGTAAATAATGTGCTAGGTCACCTCGAATCAGAAAGAGTTAAAGCCTCAAAAGAACATATACATAAAGATACTAAAAGAAGAATTATTTACATTACTTGAAAAAAATATGTATAAACAAAAAAAGGAAATCCCTTTAAGGAGATAGGGATATGTACAAAAGGCATTTACATAGCGAGAAAGAGGAAGTACATAAGTATTTACATATGGGAAATAATTACATCAAGGGGAATGAGGATACATTCACACTTACATTATGAATACCTAACCATGTTCTTTGAGGAATTTTACTCTTCCTTGAAGAAATGCAAACAAGTAGGGTATCCAATTCCAAGGTACTATTGGCTCTTATATATGCCTAATAGTTGAAAGGGTTATTGACGTTGAAGGCTCCTATAAGCTTGCTGGGTGATTGTCATGATCCCTCATTCGATATACCTGAAGGCACTGAGCTTATGAGTGATAAATTTTCTTTACAATCTCCTAAACCTAAATGGAGCTTAAGTCTCAAGTTTAGAGAACCATCGGTTTATCTAAGGGCACCTAGTTCTTGTGGTGAAGTTTGGAGGCTACATGAATGCGATAGACTACCTAACAATAAGTCTAAAATATTAAAAGTGAACTAAAGATTGAACACAAAGTCAATTTTAAGTCCCCAAAGGAGTTGCCACTATGAATGCCTCAAAATTTCATGTTTTACGCTTGAACGAGTGGAATCTTGCTTGCGAGTCCATCCTTTTATCGATCATCCGGGGATCGAGAGGATGGGGGGCCATACTTACTATCTCTAGGAAATATAAAGTTGCCACCCGATTTTGGTCGAGATAAGAATTAGGAGAAGGTAAAATCTAAAACTAATCTAAACCAATTACAAAACCCATTTCATCTTCACTCCATCAAAAATTGGGTTTAAAAAGTAGGTATAGCTTGGGAAAGAGGTTAGGAACCCTAAATCGCCTAGATGTTGGGATCTAACCTTCAAACATCTTTGGTTTACCTTTAATATTTTAACCAAGTTATTGATTAGTCCAATTAAAGCCCCTAAGTATGCATCTAAATGCGATCCATTTAAACAAATCAAATTGTTAACAAAAAAGAGGAAGGACATGCATCATGGTAGAAAGGTTACATGCATACATCATCCATACACACATAATCATTCATAATGGGGAAAGGGATCATGTGACATAGCTTAGGGATTTAGCATGTATCAACATCCATCCACACACATAACATAATAATAAATATATGATAGTGATCAAGACCAAATTCTTGAGATAGATTAAGTAACATCACCTATACCTAATGGAAGAAGCAAGTTAGTGATTAATCTAAAGGGAAACAAATGAAGAAAACTTAAAGTAAACACAAAAAGGCAATCATGATCTATGGTGACATCTTACCATATCTCTAAAGTTAAGGTTCCTAAGCATAAACTCAAGCCCAGCTATGGGTACTACTGGTAGGGTACAGGGAAAGAGAGGTCTTTTATGGGTCTATCATAGTCACACTTCAACATCACAAATTACAATATAAAACATAAAGAAAATGCATGAAAGTTGAATAAAAGGAAAGATGAACGCATAAGATAGGGCTTTTGGAGGACATTGGACGCTTAGGGCAAAGATTCACCTTAAATGAGATCCTAGGGTTGATGAACCCTGCATCATATTGCTCATAAATAACTAAAAAAACTCAGGGTATAACTAACTATTAATCAAATGGAGACATTAAAGTACAAAAACATTATTTACATAATTAGAACATGAACTCTAACACCAAAAGGCTTTTAAGGTTAAGGGAACCTTAAGTTCCTCATTTGATCATTGCCTTTTAGTGTTTGAGATAAAATCAAAACATAATTTCAATACCAAAGAAAATGAAGAACACAAAAGCATTTAGATAGAAAGGTAATGAAGATCATTTATAAAACAAACAAGACTTCATTTTTAAGATGAATAAGGGTCTTATGTCATTAGACTTCACCCTATTTTATCATTAGAGTCACCAAATATCCTAAAAAATGCCCCCTAAAAGTAAGAAATTCGAAAGAAAAAAGAAGCAAATTTTTTGTTGTGTTGTAGGAAACCTAGCTTATATAGGCATGAACAAAGGTTGTATAGCCCAAGAAGAGGGTTGTAGGCCTACCAACATGGTTGTACAATCATTATTTTATAGGTTTAGAAAATAGAAAATGAGAAAGAAAATGAGAGAAGAAAAGGGGGGAAATGGAGTCATGGGTGTGTTCTAGTGATGTCTTTACCCTCATAAGCATAATGATAAGTTCAATATCCTCTAAAGATGTTATGGGCAAGCATAAATAGGAAGGTAAAAGCCTTGGTTCTACGTTTGAGTGAATGGGGTGAGGTTAGAGTTTAGGTCTTTTGTGTTTAGGGTTTGATAGAAGATTTTGAGAGAATTTTGTTAGGGTATTCAAAAGCCTCCCCCCACCTTAAAAATAGGGGTATTTTATAAATAATGGATAGGTGCATAGGGCCAAAAATGGTTCTGATTGTACCATTGACTTGTCCAATCATAAAGAGAGGTGTGAACCTCTTAAAATTAGGGTTTATACATATGTTGTACATTCAAGAATGGGTTGTACATTCACCTTTTATGGCTGCACAACACTAGGGTTAAAGAGGTGACCAATTCTAAAAGGTTCTGAGGATTAGGGTTTAAGGTAAGATTGTACATCCCTAAGGAGGGTTGTACATCCCTAATTATAAGGCTATACATCCCTGTTTTTGGTGGGTTGTACATCCCAATTTAATTGGATGTACATGCCTTTAAGCAGGATTGGTTTTGGGTTTAGTTTTGGGTTTTGGCTTAAGGTCTCCCAAGGCTTTGTTTCTCTTCCTTTGGCTTTTTTCCTTACATCTTGGGGAATGAGTTCAATGATTTTTATCATCAGACTTATATCCTAAGACCTAAAATCTAGTATTAATAATATCTTTCCCTTAAAAGATGTTATCCCTTGGTGCCCTAGAAAAGGGGTTGAACAAAGCAATGATAAGTAAAAATAGATAATAACAAGTGCAAAAATAATGAAGAATTGAGACAATCAATTTATGAAGGTTTGACACAACCTGCTTACCTCCTCTCTTCTAGTATTCCTATTAGAGCTTTTCACTATCCAGATAGCATATAAGTGCTATCAAATACCTTTACAACAGTAGTTTTTGAGCACAACTAAGCCATTACTAGTAGATTTTTGGGTGCTACTAAAATCATTTCTCAAAGTAGTTTGCATGTACTATCTTAAACCTTTCACAAAGATGATTTTAGATCTCCTAACCAAAGGCTTTCTCAAAGGAATTTACAATTTAGAAAATTGAGAAAGAACACTCTCACTCAATCAATAAACAATTTAAAATACATTTATAAGGTATGCTTGATTTGGTGGAGAGTTTTGAGAGAAGTTTGAAAGCTTATTCTATAACTCTTTTTTTGAAGATAGCTTTACAAGCTTTGATAATGAACTTCTCTTGTAAGCTAGATTACACTTGTTTCACCCCCTTTTATTTAAAGATTGCTTTCACAATAGAAATATTCATTTTTTTACCATTTTCTCTTTTTCATTTATGTTGTAAGAAGATTCTTTTATAGGTAAAAGCACAAAACCAACTATAAGAAATAAGGCTATCACTCTATGTCACTAGAGTAGTCATTCAATAACTATTGAAAAATCTTCGCGCCTATTATTGGCTGAATTTTTTTCGCAGAATACTACTTCAATGGTTCTTGATCACAATGAAATGGTCGTTGGAACTAGCTGTTAGAGAGAGATTTGCCTAGATGCTCCTCTTATGACTTTCTCAATTTTTTTACTCAACAACTCCTTCAACGACTGTTGAAACTTCTCAATGTTTGTTAGAATTCAACTTCAACTGTTATTGAGATATGGACAATGCTCATTGTAAATTTTCGAAAGAGAGTGAACTTAATGCTTTATTTTTCAAGATTTTCTACAGTGCTTCAATGACTATTAAAAAGCTTTCAATGCTCGTTGATAAAGATCTCAATGCCTGTTGTACTTTTGAAGGTGCCCTATTGGAGGGCCTAGAAACTTTAGCTTTACTTGGGAGCATTTTCAATACCCATTGATAAAATCTAACATCCGTGTCGAGATCTTAAGAGTTTTATACGCATCAAGTCACTTGGTCCAATAACTATTGAGATGTTTAAGAGTCATGCCCATCGCGAAATTGTAATACCCGTTGTTAAGATCAACTTCTAAGGTACAAGTGTTTGAATCATCTAATGCCTGTTGAGTTTTGAGAGAGTCATTGGTCAAAAGCTCCAAAGACTTTACTCATACTTAGGTTTCTCTTCAACGTTTGTTAAGAATCTTTAATGCCCGTTGATGAAGTCATAATGCCTATTGACATGTGGCAACATCCATTGACTTTGAATACTTTGAGTTTTTACTAAAGCTTTTTCTCCAAACATCTTTGATTGAAAGATTGATGTGCCTGTAAGATTTTACACAAGTAACTTACATAAGAGTTAGCTTTTAAATGTATTTTTAATCATCAAAACAATCTTGATTCACTAAACTCCTAAGCTAGGTTCAACATTCTCCTAGGTTCAAAACAAGCTAGGTTCGCTAAACTAATGAAATGTTCATGTTACACCCTCTTTGTTTCATATTATATGCACTATTAAAAACAAGTTTACATAACAAGTTCTTTTCAAAACAAGTTCACATATATACATACTTATCACATTTTTTATTTTCATTTTCATATAAATATAACTTCTCATTTACCTTGCCTTTTCACATTTTTTTCTTAAATCTTTTTTATGCCTTACCTTCTCATGCATTATCCCCTTGACTTAGCATTCACTTTATTCTTTGTCATTATCCGTTATTCTATACTTTCTCCCCCTTTATAATTATAAAAAAGAATACACAAGAATAATAATAACAAAGGAAGTAAATAGAGTAAATAAACAAGAATAGTATAGGCAAACGGAGTAAACATTTACTGCATTTGATATGTTATCCCTTACATCAGTTATTTTTTGAGAAGAAAAACAAAGGCAAAAGAGATAAAAAGATAAATTATGCAACATGGAGGAGCAGGAATGGTTTGAGCTAAGGGTCTTAGGGATCGTTCTAAGGTTTGTCATTGGCCTCAGCTGTTACATCTAACTCGATTAGAGTTGCTAGAGTTTCAAGTTGCAAGTTCAACCCTTCCACTATCCAATCTAAGGTCTGGTTGATGTCCTTCATGTCCATTTAGAGGTTTTGCACTTTATGGTATAGGTAGACAGTAGATGATTCAACCCGTTGGACTACATTTGAAATGGTTGCCAATTGCTCAAGAACCCATTTTTCAAAGTCAGTGAGAGATATAGCAAGAGCACTTATTCCAGTCCCTTTAGCTGCAACAATCCTTATTGTAATAGCTTCCTTAATATCTTCATCTTCCTATTCTTGTTCAAGGATCTTTCATTCTTTTAGTATTCTCTTGATTGGACCAGAATTTAATCTTTATACGATCCCCATGCTCAATAACATCTTTTCATAGATTGATTCATTTTGTGGTAGTTCTCTAACACAATGTTCTTCTTTTCAAGTTCTTCCTCTGTTAAGGGATTACCCTTCACATATTTGGCAATTTTGGTAATGTAATTACCCATTACATATTCATTACCTTTCTCTATTTATCCATCTATCATTTGCATCAGGAACAAAGAAGTATTGATCCTTTGCTTGTTCTTCATGCACCTGAGATAGAACAAGTCAGTAATTGTGAAGTTGCCATTGGATTGATGTTCCATGTGACGAAATGATCAATAATTCTCAAGGCTTGACTTTTAATTTTTGATGCCTTGTTGTTCTTACTATTGTAATTGTTTTTCCTATCTGTTATTGATTTCTAGTATTGATTCATATCAACCTTGAAAGTGGAAGGTGGCTTTGTTATCCTTATTGTGGTGATTTTAAAACATTTTTCAAATTCATTCTATCTTAAGGTGTATTTTTTACCAAAAAGCCTAAAATTGATTATCCTTTCTTGAGCATAGGTGTGACAATCACTCCCCAAAACTTTTAGTGTGGTGAGGAATTCCACTGTATGTTCCAGATATAAGGGTTCTTTTATGTGATAGAAGAGTTTCCATCCTATCCCTATCATGAGTTCCTCTTTCTTTTCTGTTAATCCATACCTTTGAAGATCACCCCATTTGAAAAACTTTCCTCCTCTAGGTGTCTTTTTAATAGTTTGAGAGTCAATTCCTTTTCTTTCACTGTTTTGAGATGGAATTGTTGAACTAAGAGAGGAGTTTGCTCTATTTTTAATACCTTCCCTCTCCCTTTGGATTTTAGGCTAGGTTTGGATTTCTTTGAGGATTGTTATGCAGATGAGGGTTCAAATGTTCTCTTCTTCTGTTGAGTTAACATTGAGGCTAAATTTTCTTATATTTCAGTGTTGGAGTAGAAGGATTGAGGATTTTCTTACTGGTTACTTGTATCTCTTAGTTGATTCAGATTTAGGTGCCATTGATCTAGTGTTTGAGGATTGATGCAAGTGAGAATATGAATGAAATGGTAATAAAAAATAGCAAGAAAAAGGGAGTCAAAAGCACAATAAAACATAAAAGTGAACTGACTTTAGGGTTTGAGGAGTTTGTATAGAAGTTTAGTGAGCTCTTTTGCATATGTGGCTTAATTGATGAAGATTTCATCCTTCTTTTGTTTGATTTGTAATCCGAGAAAGAATTTGAGTTCTTCTATCAAAGTCATCTCAAATTCACTTTTCTTTACTTTAGATAAACCTTCACATAAGCAAACATTAGTGGTTCTAAATATAATATCATCTATATATATTTGCACAAGTAATAAGTCTCTATTCTTCTCTTTCAAAAAGAATGTTATGTCTACCAAACCTTTGGAAACACTTTCTTTATAAGAAAGTTGCTCAACCTTTCATACCAAGCTCTTAGAGCTTGCTTTAAGCCATATAAGGCTTTAACTTGAACACATGGCTAGGAAAGCAATGGCTTTCAAAACTAAAGGTTGTTTACCATGTACTTCTTCATCAATGTAGCCATTAAGGAAAACAGTCTTGACATCCATTTTATATAATTTAAAATTCATATGAGATGTAAATGCAAGCAAATTCCTAATAGCTTTCAGTCCTACTACTAGTGTAAAGGTCTCATCAAAGTCAATTCTCTTTTCTTGGTTATAGCCTTTGGCTATTAACCAAGCCTTATTTCTAGTAATGATTCCATGTCCATCAAACTTATTCCCAAAGACCCATTTGGTTCCAATGCTTTGTTCCTCTCAAACTAATTGAGTTCATCTTACATAACAAGTACCCAATGTTCATCTTTAATGGCCTTACCTATGGTTTTACACTCAATAAGGGAAATAAAAGCAAGATTGGTGCATGCATTTCTAATTGATAATCCAGTAGTCACCCAACTTGAATGATCACTAATGATGAGATCTCTTAGATGATCTTTCTTGAAGACATAGTCCCTTTCCAACTGAGTTTGCTCTTCATTTGGAGTAGGAAAATGTTGATCTGTATTTTCTTCACTCCTCATTTCTTGTGGCTTTTCCATATTCTTCCCTTCTTCCAATGTTCAGCTCACTCATAGGGCCTGTAAAATCATTAACATCTTCTTCTATTCTTAAAGAAGTAGGGTCAGATTCAACAAATACATCATGCATAGACTTTTCTCTAATAAGTGTTCTCTTATTGAATACTCTATACTCTTTGCTGGTAGTAAAGTATCCAAGGAAAATTCCTTCATCAAATTTGGAGTTAAGCTTGCTAAGGTTATCTTTAATGTTTATAATAAAACACTTGCAACCAAAGACTCTAAAATATGTAATCTTAGGCTTCTTACTATTTCACAACTCATAGAGAGTTTTCTTCAACAAGGGCCTAACTAAGACTCTATTCGAGACATAACAAGAAGTGTTTATAGCTTTAACTTAGAAATACTTAGGAAGATTGTACTTATTTAGTATGGTCGTAGCCATCTTTTGAAGAGTTCTATTCTTCCTTTCTACCACACCATTCTGTTGTGGTGTTCTAAGAGTTGAGAAGTTATGTAAGATACCATACTCATCGCAAAAACTATTAAACTTAGCATTCTCAAACTCTCTTTCATGGTCACTTGTAATAGCAAAGATTTTCAAAACCTTTTAGTTTTGAATTCTTTTGGCAAAAGTCTTAAAGGCATCAAAACAAGAGTCCTTGTGAGGGAGGAATAACACCTAACTATTCTTAGAGTAATCATCTACTATGACAAATGCATAATGCATGCCTCCTAAGCAATATACTCTAGTAGGTCCAAACATATCCATATAAAGTAATTACAAGGGTCTAGATGAACTTATCTTGTCATTATCTTTGAATGAAGATATTACTTATTTTCCCTTTTGACATGCTTCACAAACTCCTTCCTTTGCAAACTTAATTTTAGGTAGACCTTTAACTAAGTTTCTCTTTTTCAACTTATTAAGGAGTTTCATGCTAGCATGTCCTAACCTTCTATGCCAGGTTTTACCTTCATCCATTATAAATACTAGACACTTTGCATCATGGTTAATCAAAGAATTTAAATTAATGACATAAATGTTATGAATTCTCCTACCAATGAATAAGATTTTGTTGTCACTCATTCTTGACACATAACATGCTTATGGCTCAAACATAACTCTGAAGCCTTTGTCACAAAGCTGACTTACACTCAGCAAATTGTGTCTGAGTCTATCAATAAGTAATAATTTATCAAGGATAGGTGAATCAACATACTTACCAACTTTACCTATGCCAGTGATTTTGGCTTTTCCATTTTCTTTAAAGGATACATTTCCACGTCCTTCAATTTTCTCTAATTGTGTGAAGAACTTCCTTTCTCCTTTCATGTGCTTTGAACATCCATTATGAAGCTACCATTCTTGCTTTCCAACTTGTGATTTTAAACACATTTGCAAAATAAATAGAATCAAGTCTTAGGTATCCAAATCTTCTTGGGACTTAGAGGGTTAGATCTAGCCATTTGTTCATGGTGCCTTCTAGAAAGGTAGTCACATGTAATGTAGCCATAAATACCACAGTAAAAGCACTCACCCTCAAAGTGTACTAGTGTCCTATTTCTAGGTGGAGCATGCACATAGTATTTGTGAGGTATGTAACTCTTTTGAGCTAAGTGTCTAGGAGTGTTTCTCATGTAAGGAACTCTTTTTGTGTGGTGTATATCTATAAGCATGGTTATGCCAATTTTTATGCCTTTAGAGATTTTGCCTCTTAGGCTTGCAAGAATGATACATGACGACATAATTTGCTCTAGGAGGAGTATGTCTCAGTTTGTGTGTAGATAGGATGAGACTTAGCCTTTGTGCCATTTGTCTTGGAATTTCCCTTTTTGGGAACTTTTGGCATTTTGATTGGATTAGGCATACTAACTTTCTTAGCCTTAATAAAGACTATTTTAGAAGTAGAAGGAGCAATAGAAATAAAAGCATTATATCCTAATCCATGCTTAATGGATTGGCACCTTTGAATTTCAAGTATAGAGTCTAATTTCTCCTTACCTTTGGTGAATTTGATAAGACTATCCTTAAGCTTATAATTCTCAGCAGTTAGAGACTCAACCTTCTTAGCCAGAGTGTCTGAACTCTTAGCATAATCTTTTAAAGATTTTATCTCTTTCTTAAAAGAGAAGATGCTAGACTTAAGAGTCTCAACTTTTAGGGTTAGTTTGGTAATAATTGAATATAACTCATCTCTAGAATAAAAATCAAGAGGATTTGTCTTATGCTCACCATCACTGTCACTATCATTACTGGAGGAGTGCTCACTTGAGGACTCATTGTATTTCTCCTCAATTGCCATAAGACAAAGATTGGTCAGCTCCTTTCTAGTATTCTCCTTATTAGGTTTAGAGTCACTTATGTCATCCCAAGTAACTTTATACACTTCCTTATCTTTCTTGGAGGTGTTTCTTGGTAGGAACTTTGTTCCTTTTTAGCTTGGGACAATCTGACTTAATACGCCCTCTCTCATTGCATCTATGGCAAATGAGTTGACTCGTACTGCTTTTCTTTTTGTACCTCCTTACCCTTTTGCTCTTTTAATTTACAAGAAGTTTCTTTCCTTTATTTGTTTTAAGAGCTGGGTGTTCATCTTTCCTACTATCTTCATCATCACTAGAAAAAGAAAATGTTAGCAAACAAGAAGAAGATGGGGATTTAGATGTACCTCTTCAGCTTTTGAGGCCAAATCCTTCTTTCTTACTCCAGTGCTTTCAGCTGGCTTCTCCATAATGATTTCATGGGCTAGTAGATTTCCTATGAGCTCATCCAGTGATAAAAATTTCAACTTGTTTGCCTCCTCTATTGCTATCTTGTTGGCTTCCCACTTATCTTTGGAAAGTGTTCTTATGATCTTTTTTGCCATGTCCTCATAGGAGTAGGACTTCCTAAGAGTTTTGAAAGTGTCCATTATGTCAATAAACCTATTGTACATCTCAGTGATGGTCTCACTAGGCTAATATATAAATGTTTCATACATATAAGGATGCATTTATATCTTTTTCTTCTTGACTTCACTGGTACCTTCACTCTAAGTCTGCAAGGCATCACATATTTTTCTAGCTGATGTGCACATTTACAGCCTAACGTATTAAGATTTGTGGATTGCACAAAAGAGAACGTGTATTGCTTATCTATTTTTCAAGTTTGCCTTCTTCTTTTCAGCTGTCTATTCACTCTTGGGCTTAGGTACTAGAACATCTCTAACTGGTTTAGTTGGAACTTTTCTTTCTTCTTTGATAATGTCGCATAAATCTATGGTCTCACTGTCTAAAACAATTTCCATTTGTTTTTTTCTAGTCCTTGTAGTCTTCTTCTTTAAAGAAAGGTGGCTTGTGGATTGATTGTGATTCCTTATGACTTGTTATGATCTTTACTCTAAGTACTTAAGCTTTAATGAAGAGATAAACTCTGATACCAATTAGTGTCGCTTGGTGCCCTAGAAAAGGGGTTGAATATGGCAATGGCAAGCAAAAATAGATAATAACAAGAGTGAAAATAATAAAGAATCGAGACAAGCAATTTATAGGGGTTTGACATAACCTATTTACGTCATCTCTTTTAGTATTCTCACTAGAGTCTTTCACTATCTAGATGGCTTATAAGTGTTATAAACTACCTTTACAATAGTAGTTTTTAGGCTTATTAAGCAATTACAAGTAGACTTTCGAGTACTACTAAAACTATTTTTCAAAGTAGTTTGCAGGTACTACCTTAAACCTTTCACAAAGACAGTTTTATATCTTCTAAGATTTCCTAACCAAAGGCCTTCTCAAAGGAATTTACAACTTAGAAAGTGTTGGCCTAGTGCACCAAGAAGGGGGGTTGAATTAGTGGCAGATTTGAACTTTTGACTTTAGAGAAAGCTCACAAAAATGAAAGATTAGAGAGAGTAGGAGAAGAATGAACACAAAAGTTTTATAGTGGTTCGGACATTAACCAACCTTACATCCTCTCCCTAATTCACTAATTGGGTGTTTTACTCAATCACAAGTGTTTTATAAACTCACACTCAACTTAGTGTTTAGGCTTACACCAAACCTTATAAGTGTTTTCCTAAGGCTCACACCAAACCTTACAAGTGTTTTTTCAAGGTTAACACTCAAACCTATACAAGAGTTTTCTAAAGCTCACTCTCAAACCTAAACAAGAGTTTTTTATATAAGGGATCACTTTCAAACCCAATCCAAGTTGTTTATGCTCACACAAAACTATGCATAAAGAAATAAAGAATGAAAGCTATGAGAATTAACTTTATAAGAGTTTTTGCATATTCAATGGTTATTCTCTTACATTTAAGTCTATTTGGTTGTGTATTTATAAGCAATAACCACCAAAGAGATGTTACAAAGAAACTATGTCTAAATCTCCAAGTTGTGCTAGACATATCTTGCATTAAATACTTGTCAGACGAAATTTACGGTAAAGACAAAAATTTGCAGTCGCTATTTTTAGACTGTGTCTAACGGCTAGTTCATGTGGCATAAAACCATTGGTCTTTTCAAAAACTAGCCTTTTGATCTTTTTAACGGATATCAAAATTTGCGGTCGTACTAAAATTTGAGATCGTTATTTTCTTTCTTTGGATGCGATAGTCATCGGGAAATCATCTGTCTAACATATAGATGTTGCTTTACCAATTCACGGTCACAACTTTTAAACCTCAACAACACTTTTTCAAAATTCGTGGTCTCAACTTTTGAATCTCAACAACACTTTTTAAAATTTGTTATCGCTAATTTCGAAGGCATATTTCATACTTTGAGTTTTTTTTTTTTTTACTTCTAATCACTCCTATTCAATTTTTAATGATATTCTATCTTAATATTTGTAAGAACAATACTTAAAATTGATTTTAAAACCTTTCAATCTATATTTTCAAGATCAAAATAGAGTATTGACTTAGGTTTGAATAACCTAGTCCAATAAAAAGTTAAGAAAGAACATTCTTACTTAAGTAATAAACAATTTAGAATATACTTACGAGGTATGTTTGATTTGGTGGACAATTTTGAGAGAAGTCTGAAAGCTTGTTCCTCAGCTCAATGTTTGAAGATAGCTTTTGCAAGCTTTGACAATGATCTTCTCTTATTAGCTAGATTACACTTGTTTCACCCTTTTTATGAAAAGATTGCTTTTACAATAGAAATACTTGCTTTTTAACCATTTTCTCTTTTCATTTCTATTGTGGGAGGGTTCTTTTATAGGTAAAAACATAAAACTAATTGCTCGAAAGAAGACTATCACTCCATGTCTCAGAGTTGTCACTCAATGTCTTTGGAACAATCTCTATGCTCGTTGTTGGGTTTTTTTTTTTTTTTTGCAAAATACAACTTTAATTGTCATTGATCACAATGAAACGTCATTGGAACTAACTGTTAGAGAGAGATTTGCCTAGATGCTTCTCTTCTGACTTTCTCAATTTTTTTACTCAAGAATTCCTTCAATGACTGCTGGAGCTTCTTAATGCTTGTTAGAATTTAACTTTAACTCCTGTTGAAATATGGACAATGCCCGTTATAAATTTCCCAGCGGGTGTGAACGTGATGCTCTATTTTTCAGGATTTTCTACAGTGCTTCAACGATTTTTGGCAAGCTTCCAATGCTTGGTGAGAATGACCTCAATGCCTGTTGCACTTTTAAAGGTGCCTTATTGGAGGATCCATAAATTTTAGCTATGCTTAGGAGGTTTTCCAATGTCCATTGGCAAAAATCTAATGCTTGTGTCGAGATCTTAAGAGTTTTGTGCACATCAAGTCACTTGGCCCAATGCCTGCTATAAAAATGCAACACCTGTTGAGATGTCTAAGAGCCACGCCCGTTGCGAAATTGCAATGCCCATTGTAAAGATAAACTTTTAGACTTAAGTGTTTGAATCATCCAACACCTGTTAAGTTTTGAGAGAGCCATCGGTTGAGAGGTCTAGAGACTTTACTCACACTTGGGTGTCACTTCAATACTTACTGAGAATCTTCAATGCCCATTGATGTAGTCACAACACCTATTGCAATATGGCAACGCCCGTTAGCTTTGAATACTTAGAGTTTTACCAAAACTCTTTCTCCAAACATCTTTGATCAAAAGATTGATGTGCTTGCAATATTTTATATAACTAACTTGGACAAGAGTTAGCTTTTAGATGTGTTTGTAATAATCAAAACAAGTTTGGTTCACCATACTCTCAAGCTAAGTTCAACAAAAGATATTCACTAAGACAATTATACCACATGGGTTTGGACTATTTTAATCCATATAAGGATTTTTGTAACTTAATTAAATATATTTCTTGAGATTTTGAATGGTATGCTTTAGGCATTTTTAATCGTTTGGGGTCTTTCACATAAATGTCATTATCAAGTGATCTAAACAAATAAGCTATAACAACATCCATAAGATACATATGAAGTCCTTCTAAACTTACAAGGCTAATTAAAAATATAAACGTAATTGCATTCACAACTGGGGAATATGTCTTCACATAATCAATGCTAGGCTTTTATGAGAAACCTTATGCTATAAGTTGTGCTTTATATCTCACAATTTCATTTTTATCATTATGTTTACACATAAATACTCGTTTATAACCTATTGGCTTCACACTTTCAAGTGTTCAAACAATGAGCCCAAAAACTTGGTTTTTTCAAGTGAATTTAATTCTGCTTGGATTGCCTCTTTCCATTTTGACCAATCATCTCTATGTCAGCATTCATTGATGGACTTAGATTTAATGTTCTCATTTTTATTTGCAATATCAAGCATTACTATGTATGCAAATATATCATTGACAATGGTTTCATCTCGGTCTCATCTTTTTCTTGAAGTGACATAATTTATTGAGATCGCTTTGTTTTCATCATTTTCAGGTACTTGAACCTCTTCTGAGGTTATTTGCTCATTAATGTCAACTAGTTTTGTTACAGACTCTTCAGGAGTATCAATAATTTTGAAATTCTCACTTTGTTTATTTTGTTCCCTTTTCTTTCTTAGATTTTTATCCTTAGAATCAAATGGCCTACAATATTTTTAGCGTTCCATGGATTCACTTGCTGTAGTATTTGTTGGGACAACAATTCTAATTGGAGTATTTTCAGCTAATATATAAGATTTAGTAACTCTTTTTGGGTCACAAGGTGGATTTGGCAATTGGTTTGCTATACTTTGCAAACAAATGATCCTTTGAACTTCTAATTCACATTGCTTTGTATAAGGATCAATGTAATTTAATGATATCTCATTCCATATAATTTATTTTTATAATTGCTTGTTTTGTCCCCCTAATTTAGGAAACATAGCCTCATTAAAATGATGATCATTAAATCTCACAGTAAAAATATCCTCCGTTAATGGTTCAAGATTTTTAATTATAGAAAAGGATTTGTATCCAATATATATTCTCAATCTTCTTTGAGGTCCTATTTTTGTACAATTTAGGGGGGCAATAAGGACATAAACAACACATCCAAAAATTCTCAAATGGGAAATATTTGGCTCCCTAGCCATAAACCAACTATAAAGGTGAAAATTTAT
Organism: Omphalea diandra; assembly: GCA_949677035.1. Classification (NCBI taxonomy): domain Eukaryota; kingdom Viridiplantae; phylum Streptophyta; class Magnoliopsida; order Malpighiales; family Euphorbiaceae; genus Omphalea; species Omphalea diandra. The sequence goes on along the minus strand of CATIWR010496730.1, from coordinate 19,148 downwards.
GATAATTGGTTGGTCTGATTCATATAAGAGTTGCTACATGTAAAATTGCATGTCCCCAAATGGAGATAAGAAGATTAGTTTTCATAGGTAATGGTCTAACTATTAATTGAAGTCTTTTAATAAAAGATTATGCTAAACCATTTTGGGTATGAACATGAGCAACAAGTTGCTCTATAGTTATTCCAATTGACACGTAATAATCATTAAAGGCCTTAGATGTAAATTCACCAACATTATCGAGACATATTGTTTTAATGGTATAATCTAGAAATTATGCTCTTAATCAAATTATTTGAGCAAGTAATCTTACAAATGTCATATTTTGAGTTGATAATAAACATGCATATGACCATCTTATTGATGCATCTATCAATACCATAAAATATTTAAATGGTCCACATGGTGAATGAATTGGTCCACAAATATCACCTTGCATACATTCTAAAAATGTAGGTGATTCATTTTGAATTTTGCTTGTTGATGGCCTAATAATTAACTTTCCTTTAGATCAAGCCAAACATGAAAATTCATTAGATTGAAGAACTTTCTGATTCTTCAATGGATGACCATATGAGCTTTCAATAATTTTTCGCATCATTGTTGATACAGGATGATCTAGTCGATCATGCCAAATAAGAAAAATATTTGAGTCTATAAACTTCTAGTTTACAACCACATTCATTTCAATTATGCGCATATATGTGTAATATAAGCCATAAGAGAAAACATATAATTTCTCTAATACACATTTCTTATTAAAAGCTGTGATATGAAGATATTCTATAGTTCCCACATTTATTGTCTCAATGTGATATCCATGTCCTCAAATATCTTTAAAACTCAACAAATTTCTGCAAGATTTGAGAGAAAATAATGCATATTTAATAAAGTGATGTGTTCTTTTAAGTAGTAATACATTTGCTCTTCTAGAGCCTTCAATTATTCTTTTACTACTATATATTGTACTAACATCCCATTGTTAAATGAGAAAAAGTATTTATTATCTTTTTAATATGGTGTGCGTAGTGATAGCACTATTTGCAAGACACAAGTCTACATTCTTTGTTTTAAATGCTATTAATGACAAAATAGGATCCATAATATCTTCATACAAAAATATATATTTGCAAGAAAATAAAAATAATAATAAATCAACCTAAATTTTTATATTAAAATTAAACTAACAAATCATAGATAAAAACTAAATATAAATTATATCAAACAAAAAAAAAATACTCAAATGTCAAACTAATTAAAACAAAACTAAATAACTAATGAAACTCATATAATTATTAGGCATTTACATTGCCATCACCAATTAAATCATCTATTTTTCCTTTATCATTCTCAAAGAAATTTGAAACATCTAAATGTGTAACATCAATAGAATAATCACCAAAAACATCATTGTTATTGGCTTCTATATGTTTGCTTTTCTTTTTCAAAGATTATTGATAGAGATCAGTAAGATACTTTGGTGTATGACAAATATGAGACCAATGCCTTTTCATGCCACATCGACAACATTGATTTTCTGAATGTTGCATTGATCCATTACTCTCTTTCTCTTCATGTTTCTTCCACCTTTGGTGGATAGATGCATTATTATTTTTATGACCACCACGATTGCTATGATTTTGGCCATATCCTTGACTGCATCCTAGATTACGATTATTTTTTCGTCATTGTCCTCATCCACAACCAACATTATTATATGTTGTTCCATTTGCTTCAGGGAATGGAGTAGAAACAATTGGACGAGTTTCATGATTTTTCAATAAGAGCTCATTATTTTGCTCCGCAACAAGAAGATATGAAATTAATTCAGAATATTTTTAAAAATTTTTTCGATATTTCTGTTACAAGAGCATATTCGAGGCATGAAAAGTATTATATGTCTTCTCTAACATATCATGATCAGTAATATTTTCTCCACATAATCTCAATTTTGAACTAATTCTTAAAATTGTAGAATTATAATCACTTACAGTTTTAAAATCTTGCAATTGTAAATGCATCTATTCATAATGAGCCTTTGGAGGGATTACAGATTTATGATGGTCATATCTTTTTTTCAAATTATTTCAAAGAATTAATGGATCTTTAACTATCAAATATTCAAGTTTCAGCCCTTCATGAAGATGATGACGAAGGAAAATCATTGCTTTGGCTCAATTTTGTAAAGAAAGACCCATAGCATCCAGATGCATTTCAACATTTAGTATCCCTAACAAATAATTCTTACCCCGTGATGTCAAGGGTTACAAATTTGAATTTCGTCAAATTCGACATTTTTGATAAAAAAAAAGTAATATATTAAAAAAATCATAATTGAATCAATCTTTTAAAAACTTATAGACGATATATTAAATTTTTCAGGAATGTATGAGGATACTCTTTTTTTTTTTAAGAAATTTGGATATTTAATTCTTCAGAAACTTAGAGTATCAATTTTTTTTAAGAATTTTATAATTTATTTAATTAATTCTTCAAAAACTATAGAGAACACGAATTCCTCATAAACTTACTAATTTATTTAATTCTATAGGAACACAAATTTTTTAAAAATTATATATAATACTAGTTTTTCAAGAATTAGAATTTAAAATATAAGTTCTTCAAGAACTATATTCACATCAAATAATATTTTTATATATCACAGTAATAAAACTTAACAAACTAAAATTGAATTTACAATTGAACATTAAAATAAAATTACAGTCATAGAGATCATTAAAAAAATAATATTCATAGGAAATTATAAAACTAATAAAAAAAAAATTTTCCTCGTCGGCATCAATCCTATCGTACATATACGGGATTCTACACTATCGATGATAATAGCAAACTGCTGGTATTGAAGGAATTAAAAAAATTATGGGACAAACGTGTAACTGGTCTTCCATGGAATAAGGGAGAGTATAATGAATCTAATATAATATTGTTGGATGATTCACCATGCAAGGCCTTGCGAAATCCAGTATGTTTCTTGTCTATTATTTGTTGGCATATGATTTTCTTTTTTTAACACTATTCTAATTTTGATGCCACTCTTTGTGGTCTTTTGTTTTAACTATTCATTGTTTAGCCGCACATGCTATATTTTCCGGGTCTCTTGAAGCAAGGTTATTTGATACAAAAAAAAAAAAAAAATCCAAATTTCAGCAGGCTTCAGAAAGGACGATCTAATATTAGGAGAGCCGTAAATATTAAAAATATAGTCATACATGAATTCAAATAAAATATTAAAAATGCACTAACCTATCAAAAAGCTTGAAGCATATTAGAGATAACATAAAAATGAATAAAATCATACTTGTAAATATAAACAAAAATAGATGAAGAACAAAGAATATAATAAAGAATAATTTATGTATATATTATTATATTCATGATAATACTCATTTATAATGTCAATGATTACGAAAATAGAAATAAAAATAGACTTATGTCTCATAAAAATCTTTGTATATAGAGATGATGATAGACATTTAATAATACTATAATATTATTATAACAACTTTCCTTTTTTCTAAATATTTTTAAAGAGCCGTTCTCTCTCACATTTAATGTAAGGAGAGAAAATGGCTTCTCAAATATTTTTATTATTTTATCTTTATCTTTTAATTTTAAATTATTAGTATTAATTATTTTAATTATACAATATTAATATAATTAATTTACAACTTAATTTACTTATTAATATTTAATTATTAAATAATTTAATTTAAAATTTAACTTAAACTATATTAATTTAAATAGCTTTATACGTAAAGTAATAGTTTATGGTTTTATAAAGAAATAAAATAAAGAATATTATTAGAGTAAATATAATTTTTAAGATAAGTTACAATAAATAGCTGAATTATTTATAATATAATAAGAAGTGAAAATAAAAGTATTATTAGTTTAATGCCAGTGTATGTCTTGAAACCTTGGACTCGAATCTCCTAACTATTGACAAAATATATATATATATATATATGGTAAAAAGTCTATAGAGACCCTTCCGGCCCAAACCAAACCAGGAAGAGAGGAAAAAGGACAGCCCAATAAACAATTCGACGACACTCATAGAGTGTAAATGACCCCGAAATATTCGAATCAAACCATAATAACAAGGTATCTTTTCTGTCTCCCGACAATCGAACACCGTGTTAGGAGCGCGTAATATATACCTATCTATTTAGCGCGTGAACTTCCTCAGACTTCCTAAAATACCCAAATGCGCACAACTTAATATACCTTACTGGCCTAGCTAAGCCAAGTCACCTCCGATTCCCACCCCCTATATGTAAATATTTGTTTTATTTTTGTCTACTAGAATTAAATCACTTTTTATTCATTTGTTTGTTACCGATTACGTTTTTTGGTTTATTTTTTCACCATCGCGACTCGGACGGCCCTCTCTCTCTCTCTCTCTGTCTCTCTCTTCGTATTTAGATATCTTTGCGATTGCTTGAATTTAGGGTTAGGGTTTCGTTTTTGGTTTTCGGCAATAGTATGGGCGGAGGAAATGGAGCGGCGGATGAGGTCAGCAGTGAATCGAGCGGCGGTGAAGTCACTGTCAACATAAGGTGTTCTAATGGATCTAAATTTACGGTTGGGATCAATTTGTCGTCCACGGTGGCTGCGTTTAAGGCCTTACTGGCGGAGAAATGTGATGTGCCGGCGAATCATCAGCGGTTGATTTATAAAGGTCGGATCTTGAAGGATGATCAGACTCTGCAAAGCTATGGTATATCGTGAAATCTGTTTTCTTTTTACTATCTATTTATTTTTTTATTTAGTTTTTGCTTTTATATTATCTGATAGGGGAAAAAGGATTGATTTTTTGGGATGGGATATTGTGATCTGGAGTATTTGGTGTTATAGAAAAAGATTAGGAATTTTAACGTGGCTGTATATTATAATTATTAATTATAAATGGTTATATATATATATATATATATTTGGGAGATTCGAATCCTGGCGTCAACCATCTCGTCGTGATAATTTGAGAGATTAGGATATGGAATTAATTTGGGTTTCTATTTTCAAGCTAAAACTGAGCAACTCTTGTGTGAGCAAAGTCAGATTCACTGCACCGGAGAACATATATAAATGCATTATGGAGTAAAAAGAGAACAAAAGTTTGAAAGCTATCTTTGATGATTGCTAAATGGCTTGCTAAAAAAAAAATTGTTAGAACTGCCTATGAGCAATCGCGTTGACAATCTTCATAAGGGCTAGCACACCATTTGTAATTTAAGCAGCCTTATCACTGTAGCCACTTTCTGTGTTGGCTTTATAGAGTTGTATCCTACCTCTGTTGCCACTCCTACTACACCAAGTTCATTGCTACTTAGCCTGTGAGTTATTGTGCTCTTTACTCCCAGTATAAATTGCATTAGTTTGAACTTGTTTATGGAATTGACACTTGTTAATAGCAGGAAAGTGAGTTTGAGTTCATTTTTCCAAGTGTCTCGATATTCTCCATTTGAATTTTACCATTATATCTATGTTATGCTTCATTTCTCTGCATCTTCTTACTTCCATTAACTTTTTAAGCTAAAATCTATACAGTTGCAACTATATCATGGTTGTGTAATGAAGGAACTTGAAAAATTCTAGGGTCAAATGCTGCTCTAAGTTGAATTGGTTATGAAATGTAATCTAACACTCTCCCTTTGGATATCCTATCATCATTAAGGGAGGCCTCTTGTCAAGGATGATTATAAATATTTTTATCATGGCGGCTATATTTATCCATCTTGTGGGGAAGAACTCATGCCAAAGTGGGAATTGCGTTCTGAGGCATGTGAATTGAGTTCTGAGGCATGTGAATAAATAAAGTACAGAATACCCTGATTCCCTGCCTTGTATCTTTTTTGAGTTTTGAATTGTTGGTGGTTGATCACAATGATTAGTATGACATTCTTTATTTTTGAAATAAGGCATGCAATAGGGCTGCAACTTGGTCTGGTACCTCTATTCATCATTTCTCTGGTCCTTTCTATATTTGAAGCTGGGATGGGTTGTTTGGTTTCATTATTAGTGGTCTATTTCAATTTTCAAAGATATGCAACTGTTTATAGCTGAACACATTGGTTTTCTTTGATGGTTGAACTGTTTAGATTTGGCCAGTATGCGATTATGTGTGTGTGTGTGTGTGTGTAGTTTTATCGTGCTATGCAAAAAAAAGTAGGAATAAAAGGATATCATTATTCAAAGACTTCTTGCTTGAATTTCATCTGCCTTTGCAAGTGGAGTGACTGTAACAGTTACTATTAAGTTCTATAATTTCTGCCATTTTCATGTTTTCATTGCATAAGTACAGTGATTTTTTTAATTCCCTTTCCTTCAGAAATTGTGGTATCCTATGCAAACCATTTTTTGGCTTGCAAATCCTTCTTTGGCTAATCAAATTGTCGAGTTAGTTTAATTCATGACTTCATACAAGAGAGGAACTTTACGTCAACATGCTATTACATTATTTGTTGGTAGATTCTGTCATGATGGATGTTAAGTTGTTTGTTTCCAATGCATGATTGATGTGCTTACTTTTATGTCATGATTGATAGGTTTGGAGGCAGATCATACTGTCCACTTGGTTCGTGGTTTTGCACCTGCAGCTGCTGCCAATACACCTTCCAGGAATACTGGAGGTTCAAACACTGCTTCAACTAATACAGAGTCTGTTGGTTCCAATGAAGGTGGAGCACTTGGAGGATCTGGTTTTGGAGCTTCACTATTTCCTGGACTTGGTCTCAATGGCATGGGTGGAAGTGGTGGAGGTTTGTTTGGAGCTGGACTTCCAGAGTTTGAACAGGTGCAGCAACAATTGACTCGGAATCCCAATATTATGAGGGAGATAATGAACATGCCTGTTGTTCAGAATCTAATGAATAACCCTGAGATCATGCGGAATTTGATCATGAACAATCCTCAAATGCGTGAAATTATTGATCGAAATCCTGAGCTAGCTCACATACTTAATGATCCTAGCACTCTCCGTCAAACACTTGAAGCAACAAGGAATCCTGAGCTGATGCGTGAAATGATGCGGAACACTGACAGAGCAATGAGCAACATTGAATCTTCACCTGAGGGATTCAACATGCTTAGGCGTATGTATGAAACTGTCCAGGAGCCATTTTTGAATGCAACCACAATGGCTGGAAATACTGGTGGTGATAGTGCAAACCCATTTGCTGCTCTTTTGGGTAATCAGCCAGGGAACCAAGCTACTGTTGGATCAACTAATCCATCAACCACTAATTCTGAGTCGAATACTGGTTCTCCAGCTCCAAATACCAATCCACTGCCCAATCCTTGGACTGCTGGTGCAAGTAAGTTTTGGTCTCACTCTAATTGTCAAGTTGTTAAACATAACTAGATTGGTGTTGATTTGCTATGAGATTCTTTTCTATAGCCATTTACTGCTGCTTTTATGTCGTAAAACTTTATTGTTGTGAAAAAATTGACGTGGTTTTCTTTTCATAGATCTCATCACTAGTCAGTTTAAGAAGCTTTTGCAAGAGCTTCCTAAACTTTAACACAGTTTTATTTGTTACTTTTCTCTTTTTATTCGCTGCGCTCTGTCAATGTCATTGAAGCATTTAACATGTTCCATATGATTTCAATTTTCTTCATTATTATTGCTTAAAGATGCAGAAACAGAGATAATTGAATTATTAATTGACTGCTTTTTTAAACTGCTGACTAAATGCAAATCTGGCAGCTGGTGGGCCCCAAACTACCACCACCACGAGATCGAATACTGCTGGGGATGCTAGACCGCAGGCACCTGCTGGGCTAGGTGCGCTTGGCCTTCCGGAGTTTGACAACATGTTTGGTGCTGTGCCAGATGCTAATTTAGTGAATCAGTTGTTGCAAAACCCAGCTATTTCACAAATGATGCAAAGTCTCCTTTCCAACCCTCAGTACATGAACCAGGTACAACTTTGTCGTGTACTTGGTAAAATTCTTCAGAGTGAAAATCTCGCTATTTAACATCTCAAATTTGTTACAGATTATTGGTGCTAATCCTCAAGTCCGGAGCATGCTTGATTCTAATTCTCAGTTTAGGGAAATGATGCAAAACCCAGAATTTCTTCGTCAATTGACTAATCCCGAGACAATGCAGGTAGAAGAATGCTGTGTTTTTATGCTTGCTCCTATAGTCTCTTATTATCTCTTGTTCACGCAAATAGTTCTTCCTGGCAAACATTTAATATGGTAAAGAGGATTTGCAATGGCTATTAGATATTGAATTGTTTTTGTTTAAGCTATTAATGATGTTTCTATGGTTTTGTCTATGAATAGGCTTAGGACTGTGGAGTACCCATAACGTTTCTATAGTTATGTTAACATATGATAGTTATGTTTTCTTTCATGCAGCAACTTTTGACTTTCCAGCAAGCTCTGTTGTCTCAGCTTGGTCGGCAGCAGTCAGCCCAGTAAGCAGTGCCATTGTTTTTTCTCTGAGTCTAATTCTGGAAAGTTCTGGCCGACCTTTGCAGGAGTCATTAATACCTTGGATAGCTTCACTTGTTTTGTTTCTAAGTTTCTTATATCCATGCCAGTTCTTGCGTTGGTTAGCTGTTTAGTACTTTTTTGGTTTACTAAGTTGGTGCTCTCTTGCAGGGAACCAGGTCAGGCTGGTGCAGGAACAGGTATTGAGTCTCTAAAATATGCTTTAATCTGTTGCTGAAATTGTGGCTTTCCAATGTTTGATTGTTTGTACTGTGGATGATTCAATCTGTCCAAAAGTATGGTGAGATGGGAAGTTTCAAAATCAGGCTTATTGTATTACCTCTTCATTTGAATGTTTTTGTACCCAATGGTTTTTTGTTTGTGATATTCAACCTTCTACTCGAGCTCTTCAAATTTGGGTTTGAGGGATGAAAATTGATAAGATGTTATGTTTTATATTTGTACATCCTATTTATGTATGTATGTGAGAACAAATAATTTTTTTGGCCTGTTGTGTAGTAAGATGGATAGCATTAATATTGTCTGTAGTCAATGAAATGCAGGGAGTGTGAACATTGGTGCAATGAAAAGGTTACTCGATTGAAGGCTGGAGGTCATAGATTCAAGCTTGAAAAAACTCTTAATGCAAATGAGACTACTTATAATATCTAATTATCTTAATGCCCAGCGTGGGAAGTTTTTTCAGCTGGAAACTCATATTTGAAACATAGTCTGCTCATAGGAGTCAAGTGTTGTTGGACTGTCTTAGAAACACTGCTTTATGAGACATCTCATAATGAATTTCTGCTGTTCTGGATTTTTGTGTGTTTCTTATTTTTTCCAAAAAAATATCCTGGACATACGCTAAACTGCTTTTTTCAACTGTCATTGTGGGTTTTTTTTTTACGTCAATAGAGCGTCTACCATCAACGATTTTTACTGGACCTATTTCCCATTTTTAGCCTCTCACAACCTCCCAGGAGGGGAAAACTGGGATTTTTCTCCCTCATCAATCATCCCTTTCTAATTTAAATGAAAACACATGCTAGCAGTCTCGCATAGAGACATGCCATGAAAAAAAAAAGGTTTATGGATTGGTTTTTATGTCTCCATGATTGCAGGAACGCCTAACACTATGGGTTTGGAGATGTTGATGAACATGTTCGGTGGCCTTGGGGCTGGTAGCCTTGCAGTTCCCAGCAGACCCAATGGTTGCTGTTTTTGCCTTTTGTTTTTCCTTATATTCCTTTTTATATTTTTCTGTGTCGGGCTCACTTTTTGACATTTTCTCAGTGCCTCCAGAAGAACTATATGCAACCCAGTTGTCGCAGCTCCAAGAAATGGGTTTCTTCGACACACAAGAGAATATTCGGGCACTAATTGCCACTGCAGGGAATGTACATGCTGCTGTTGAGCGACTTTTGGGGAATTCTGGTCAGTAATTGATTCATAATCTATTTTACTGGTTATGTCGGCCATTTGGGCTGTTGAAGTTGATCGGTCTAGACCTGACAACCGGAGTTGTATTCAAGCTCTCTTTTTGGGTATAAATAAGTTCAATTATAATAGTTAGGGCTGTGAACATTCTTGGTGTGTCTATGATCATTCAATGATCTATTTCTCTCCCCTCTCTCTTTAGTGAGGTCTGCCAGTTCAGAGTGTCTTGTACATACTTTATATTAAGATTTGTTATATGAATTGTCTGGAAAAATTCTTAAAACTTTGGGAATTCAACGTTCTTTGTTTTATCCCTCTTCCGTTTCTCCTTCAAATATATCTAGTTCTGGTGGGCATTTTTTACTTCCTGCCAATATTAAGCTTTTGTGTTAGCATCCTGGTCTTGGGATGAATATTGTATGGCTGGAAATTGGAATGAAATTTTCTTAAAATATTGAAGATAGAAGCACAACGTAATCCAGTTCCTTTTTATTTTCTGTCGACGGATAGATATGGGTTTCAGATTTTCAACTCAAAATTTATCTACTTTAATATTGTGATTTTCGAGTAATGGTATTATAGGATCAAATAGTTGGTTAATATAAATAATGAAAAATTATATTTTTAGAAGTTCACTTCGGTTTCGTGTCTTATTGAAATTGAAGTTGAATCATATAATATGGTGTCCGTGTATGAGCTCATGTTCAAACCCGTTCAAACCTATAATTAGGGCTGAGAATGGTCGAGTGTGGATAGTTAGAAAACAATAGGATCAAACCAAATCGTCAGTCTTTTAAAAATTAAAGAATCAAGACCAAAAGATAAAGAATTAGATTGAATTGGACAGAAAAATTCGGTTCTATTTAATTCTAATTGATCTGTTTGATTTGATTTAATTTAATTTAATTTTAATTCTAAATTAAAAAAATTCATATTCAAATAAATTCAAATCTCACTAATAAAAATTTTGTATTATTATTTTATCTCATAAAAATAAAATAAATGCAATACATTAGCGTATGATATGATATATAGTGAAATTATATATGATATATATGTAATTATATTATATATTGTATATTAAATTATAACTATGTATACTTATAACTATAATTATATAGTATATTATATATTTATATATATTATACATTATTTATAGTATATTATATTATATATTTATAATACATAATTTACTCAAAGAAATAGTATTGATGTAATAGTATTAATATACATAATATAATTATATAATTTGATAATATATAATTTATATATAATAGTTCTTTGGTTCAATTCAAGTCAAGTCAGTTTAAGTCGGTTTCGGTTCAGTTCTCAACCGAGTTATTAACAAAGAATCAGTTTTGTACTTACAAAATTTTTTCGGTTCAATCTTTGAAAAAAATTCTAATTATTTTTGATTTAATATCAATATCAATTTAATTCTTCTATCCGATTTATTTACTCTGAAAACCATGCACCACCGAACATATAATGATGCGGCTGCTGTCAAGGCCCCCCTTGAGAATGGATTTCCATAGAAGTTTATTAAATTAATAAATTTATGAACAATGGCTACATGAATAATGTGGTGTACCAAAGACAATATGGTGGTTGACAAAATTCCATTTGATTGATGGGATGGACTGAAATAGACTAGTTTTAGTTGCATACATTACAATTCTAATTATTTTATATAAAATATTATTAATATGTTAAATAAACTCTATTTATTTTTATTAAATATTAGCTAATTAATTGAATAGTTAAAAGTCCAAGCATGCGAGATAGTTAAAAAATTATTAAGTTGATGAATTTGATAGCTCGATTCGATGGTGCCAATTCGTGGATGAGTGAAGCATGTGAGTCCATAAAGGCATTTTGTTAGGCATTTCGTGGGGCTTTCCTTCTGCATTGGTTCAGAAGTACTATTTCTAATGCAGGAAAGGGAGAGTCAGTATCTCAATTGCATTTATTAAACTTGTGATCTTTTTTACCAGTCTCGTGTAATTAGATCGCTCTTAAACAAGCCACGACTATTAGTAATTAGTTAGTAAGCTAGAATCCAATACTCGACACATTATATATTTGGCATCAAAGGCACATAACTTGCTATTCGAAGGACTAGAACGTGAAACATTAAGATCCCTATGCATCACTCTTGCCAATCAAGTTAGGGGTCATTTGCACTTATGATTGATATGCTTATAATAATTAAAAATTTATTATTATATTACAGTCCAATACAAAATAATGTATTTAATAAAGTCATAAGTCTAATAAATCAGTTCAATAATTTATAAAACAGAGAAAAAGATGGAGTTTAAATCAACAAACTAAAATTGCAATATTTCTTAAGTCCGCTTTCTCATAAAGCTTCTCTTTAAAGTAGTTTAATCAAACTTTAAATTGTAATAATTCGATATCATATCGATAAGCGGCAAATCCAAAAAATTTAATCAGTGGAGGAAATATATGTATGTATATATAAATAAATTGAGACATATCAGATATGAATTATACAAACAAAAATAAATATAAAAATTCACAAATCTATTGTTTATATCATTTGCATTTTATATATATATATATATATATATATATATATATATATAGCTATTTTATTTAAAATTTCAGTATATATTTCTGAAACTTGAAATTATGCTAAACAGGGACAAGGCAAACACGAATAATTTCGTGTTAGATTAGTACGAATGCATGTGATAGGTAAAAATCACTGAACGCAATCCACACACTTCTTGATCTTAAGTAAACTAAATCTATGTTACAATATATGCTATCATTATCAGCACTAAATAATCTATAAGGAATATAGATAATTTAATAGCAATCTATAATGCAAGTATATTATAAAATATATGAATTCATGAAATTCTGAAAATATTCAAATTGAATTTATCTTGAAAACAAAAATCAAATAATTGAATTATAATGACAGTATTAAAAAGAAAAAAAATTCTAAATTATACCTGAAATTGATTGTTTAAATTAATATCTTTGGATTGATGGCTTGAAACTAATATTAGAAGTTATTTCGAGATCTGTTAACTAGACAGTCAGTGAATAACATTATATGACGTAAATTCATATATATATATTTTTTTTACAGAGGAACTTTATGTATTTCGAAAGGATTTCAAAATTTAAAATGAAAAAAATATATTATAGGAAGTATCAATTCAACCAATTTCTGCCTTCCGTTTTCAAGGTTCTAGTTTTTAAGTGTTTTCTTTTTCTTTTCATTGTTTTAGGTGTATAATAATAATAATAATATCTAAACTGACCTTTAAACTGAAGATCTTTTGATCTATTAAGAGTTTTAAAATCTTATAATGATTTATTTTTTAAAAATCAAATTAAGGTTATTAAATTTGGACTGAACTAACTAATTGAACTGCAAAATTCAAGAATCTGACCAAAGATTAGTTAAGTCCAAATAAAATTTGAACTAATTTGCATGAACTGATTGGTTAACTCATGAACCAGTCATAATTCAAGCAAGTAGTTAAATTTGATTGGGACTGACATGGCAGTCATACCTCAACAAAAATTTTATTGTTGTGTGCTGCTTGACATTCAAACCCAGAAATTTAGAGGTCATGGTAGCATTATGTAATGTAACCATCTAACCAATCTAATAATTGTGTTATTTTATCATAAAATTATTATAGATCATTAAAATATATTTATCTTATAATTCTTTTGAATTAATTTAAGTAACTAATTTTAAATAACAAATTAATTAATATTTATCAAACAAAATTTACATTATACTTTTTTTATGTTAATTTTGTCAATATAAAATTTTACAATTTTAAAACGTAGAAAATGAGCTAATATACATTAATTATTTTTATTTTAATATCAAATAAATTTATTATGAACTCATTATTTATGTGATTGTACAAAAATATAAGTTTATGATATTTAAATCATTTTTAGAAAAATATTTTAAATTTATAGATTTTAATTATATTTTATGAAATACATTTTATTAAACATTTATTAATTTTATTGTAATTTTAATAAAAAGATTTGAAAGTTAGGAAGAAAAGTGCTTGGAGAGACTAGGGGATAGAGTCCACCTTTAAAAGAGGGACGGTGGTGGAGCGAGACAATCTAAAAAGCAATAAAAGCGTAAAAGATAATGGTAAAAAAACTGTTTAGATACAAAAATGGGGATGCTTATCAACTGTACAAAAATAGCAAAAAATGAAGCAAAGAAGGCAATGAATCAAGTTAGAACAGTTTTATAAGAAATTGTATGAGAAGTTAGGAACAAAAGAAAAAAAAAATTATAAGTTGGCTAAGATAAAGGAAAGGAGATCTAGAGATCTAAATCAAATTAGGTGTATTAAGGATAAATATGATACAATTTTGGTGAAGGAGAATATTAAGGAAACATGGAGGAGCTATTTTAAGGGTCTTTTCAATGAAAGTTGTAATAAAAACATAGTAGGTGGGATTCACATAGCAATGGAGAAGAATGTAAACTATACTAAGAGAATTAAGTTCTTGAAAGTTAAAGAAGATTTGAGAAGAATGAAAATATGCAAAGCAAGTGGTCTCGATGGGATCCCTATTGAAGTGTGGAAATGCTTAGAAGACGTAGGGATAGCTTAGTTAACTCATTTGTTTAATAAGATTTTTGTTGGACTAGGTTGGTCAAACCTAAGTCATAAGCCTCTTTTGATCTTGACAATGAAGATTGATCAGTTCTAATGCTTTGATTCAAGTGTTGTTTTGCAGTTTATATTTTCATTCAAAGTTGGATGGAAGTCAAAATCTTCATTTTTAAAAAGAACATCGAAATTCGCAGTCAGTATTCCCTAAATTATGACCACAACCTTGGTTTAAGGATGGATGGAGATAGGTTAGAGAAATTCGTGAGCAAATTTGCAGTCGCGATTAAGCCAAATGGAGCTTGGATTACTTACAGAGGAATTCGCGGTGGCTTTCGCGTTTGAAGTCATGATCGTGAATTTCATAATAACAAAGGAGGGAACCAAAGTCACAGCCACAACACACCAAGTGTCTAAGGCATCTGTTGGAAAATCAAATATTGTGAAGGGGAAGATTTAGTCGCAACCACGACTGAAGAAGGTGTTGTCTCATCACCAAACAGAAGAATTCATAGTCTCAATCGCGCCTAAGAGAAAGTTAGCTCGCGACTACGACTTTTGAGTAGTTGGTTGAACACAACGACTATATTTCTTCAACAACCAATAAGTGATGAACACAAGGACTAGCCGTTAGACACATAACAAGGTTCTCTGCAGCGATTTTTAGCTTTATAGTGCAGATTGGGAATTCGCATTCGCGAAATTCCAGTAGCTACCATGAATTCCGCAGGACAAGTATTTAATGCAAAATCTGCTAGCACAACTTGGAGACTTTGCAATCATTTTTGAGTAACGTCTCTTTGGTGGATGTTGGCTATAAATACTCTACCAAACTGATATTAATGCAAGAGAATTCAATTAATTGTAACCAAACTCTTGTCAATTTGCTACTCATTCTTCTTACTCTTCTTTATGTATTGTTGATTGTTTAGTGTGAGCAATAAATACTTTTATAAGCAAGTTGAGAGTTAGCCTAGCATTCAAAACTCTTGTAAGAGGTTGAAGTGTGAGTCTATCCAAAACACTTGTGAGAGGTTTTTGTGTAAGCCTAAAAACACAAGTTGTAAGGGTTTTGTGTGAGCCATAAAACACAATTTGTATAAGTTAGGTGTGAGCTTGAAAACACCAGTTTAGTTGAGTGAAATACCTAATTGCGAAGAATTGGGGAGTGGATGTAAGATTTGTTAACACCCGAACCACTATAAATTGTTTGTGTTAATTTTTCTCTTCTCTTTCTTATCTTCATAACCACCTTAACCTTCCTTTTATTTTTTAATCTCCCACCAATTCAACCCTTCATTCTTAGTGCACTAGGCCAACAAATGGTATCAGAGTCAAGTCTCACTCTAAAACTTAATTGTGTGAGTAAAGATTATGACACAAGACGGAATCCACACTCACCTCAAGCCATATTTCGATAAAGCATACTATACTAATTGGAAGTATAGGATGAAAATCTATTTGGATAGTGATGTGGTGGACCTCTGGGATATTGTTGTAAAAGAATGAAAGCCACCTACCGAAGTAGTGGATGGAAGTGAGGAGTTAATCCCTAGAGAGGAGTGGATTGAAGCACATAGGAGATCCAATGGCTAAAACAAAAGAGCAATGTCAATCCTTCTAAGTTCTCTCTCAAAAGAAGAAATTGGAAGGGTCCAACATTGTCTTACTGCTCATGGGATTTGGAAGGCTTTGGAGAACTATCATGAGGGCACAACCTTGATGAAATGTAGCCGACTTGAGATGTATGTGGCGGAGTGAGAGCTATTTATGATGAAGGAGGAAGAAAACATCACAAATATGACAAATAAACTTCTTGCAATTGTCACAAACATAAAAAAGTTCGGAAAATTCTCACCAATCGTGAGGTAAATTCAAAAATTCTAAAATATTTACCTTTTAAAAAGTTTGGTGCAAGGGTGTGTGGTATCCAAGAGTACCCGGAGATAGGAAATGTGCCAACGGATGTCCTAATAGGCAAACTCTTAAGGATTTACTAGTTTATTATAAATATATAAAAATGAAATTTTATAATCTAAAAATATGAAATTAATATAAAATTAATTATGTATTAACTAAAATAAAAATAAAATTTAATAATTTTTTGAAAATTATTTAAATTGAGTAGAAAATAAAAATATTATCCTCGTAAGATTTAAATTTAATTTTGATCTTATTGAACTAATTGAGAAAAAAATATAATCGACTTGGGTTATAATTAAAATTAATTCGTCAAATTAAGGAGTAATTGACTCGATTAGAAGCATTGAATATAACTGAAAGTTTATGAAAGGGTTTGAATTTTTTGAGTCATTAGGCTTAAATAAAATTATGGCAACATTTAATTAAATCATAACAAAAAAAAAAAATTTTTTTTTATATAGCATAGTTTTTTTTGAGTATTAAGGGAAGAAAATTATATATTAAAATTATATATTGAGTATAATTTTATCTAAAAAGAAAAAGTGCAATTTCTTTTTGAAGAATTTAGATTTCCCATTGGCCTATTACCCATTTCCATGTGATAGGTGGTGAGTTTAGTAATATTTAGTGTGATAATGTTGAATTCATATAATATTCTATACCACATTATAGATAATTTTTCCCAATATTTTCTTATCATTTATGAAGAAGATCAATAAACACTAATAAATGTTTTGAGCTATCATAGCAATCCAACAATAAGACTATTTTTGTTCTACAAAAAAAGTACGATAAACGAAAGTAAACCATGATGCCAGGTCACAACATCAGCTTGAAAAAGATATCGTGAATGATGAACAAATGTTTCATATCACGAGGAGAGGCCAATACAAAGAGATAGGATTCAACAGCTGTAAAACAAATTAACTAAATAAACAAGTTTATACCTTATCAAATACGTGTCATTGATTCAAAAGTCTCGGATTTAGACAGTGATATATAAATATGGTGACATATAGATATGATGTGGTTGTGACTGTATAATAAAATTTTTAAATTATATTTATAATTTATTAATTATTCGTACTAAATAAAAAAATTATATAATTAAATTTTTTATTTTATCCTTTAATATTTGACTAATATTTATCAGGTAGACCTCAAAGCCATTCATTGTTAGTTACTGCTCATGAGGCGGCTAAATCTTCGCTATATCAGTGGAAATAACTCTACAAAGCCAAACTACTGAGAATGGACAGGCCGGTGATCAAAGAACTTCGATATGTAAATCTGGGAGTTATTCATCAACTGCAGGCAATGGGGCTTTAGAAATTCTGAATCCTGTAATCCTTGGAAAAAGTGAAGCTTAGAATAGGCAGGATGGTGATGACAAGAATGCATCTATTCATTCAGGGCAGTCTCCGAGTTACTTTTGTTCAATTTTAGGCAACGAGATATCTGAATCTGCAACAACATCAGCCAAAAGGGTTATGTTAACTGGAGCTAAAACAGGACTAAAGCAAGATGTTGAGCATGTTAATGTCAGCAGTGTTGGCAGTCTGGCTAATAATATGTATAGCATTAACTGTAATGAAGAAGGAAGCAGTACCTATTCATTTGAATCATCAATAATGAAGCTTAGAGTTCGAATAAGAAGGCTTGAAAAAATATTTGCTGAGTGAAAAACAGTATTTGCAGAACTAGACCGAACCAATAAAATTTAAAATCGGCAAATACTTTAGTTTGATTCAGTATAATTGACACTTAAAAAAATCAGTTGAAACAAAAAAAAAAAAAAAAAACTTAAAATGGAAATTTAGATCAAACCGGTTCAATATAAAATTACGCAGTTCATGAAAATCTTAAAAAATTATATTATTTTACTTAAAATTTAAAATTTAAAAGTAATTTTCATTATTTTATTATGTTATATATATTTTTTCTATTTTTTAAATATTTTCAAGTGCTTTTTATATTTTTTTTTTTCAAAAAATGAAAAAAATACTTATTGAACTTGATCAATGGAATTGGACGAATACCGACCCGCTAACCGATTTAGCCCCTGATCGGATTTTAAAAATATTGGTGAAAACAACATTGTTTGGTCGTCATATGTACAATGTGTAATTCTTTTTAATTTCAGGATCTTGTACATAATTATAGAACACTAAAAATTTAATTACTGAATGGAAATAAATTTGCGTACCTATCTCTGCATTGAATCTCAAATTTACTTTGAGTCATAATCCCGAAAACTGAAATAAATCACTTGAAAAATTCGTCAGAACGGTTGAAAACGGTAAGCTAGATCTTTCTCTCCTTGACCTTCTCGAAGACGGCTACAATGGGCGTAGCAACTAGGGTTTTCTGTTATGACGGCAAGAAAGGGGACCTAGGCTATTTATAATAATTTTAATAGGCTCACCCATCACAGGTTCATGTTAAAATAGGCCTACACTGACCGTCTTCCATTACGGCCCACAAAAGATGTCACAAGCCCATAACTCCATTGATCACATTTTAATTGGGCTCACCCACAATCAATAAACTATATTATTCAGTCCGTTTTATAAATAATTAAAACCAACCCATAATTAATATTAGCCCACATAATAAAAATTTTCAACATTCTCCCACTTGGGCAATATTAATTATGACGTTTTCATATTTTAAGAAAGAAAACATTTTCGAAAA